>JAUTXW010004008.1:0-67469 GCA_030620095.1 Kuschelorhynchus macadamiae | reverse complement strand
CCTGTCATTTAAAGTAGGTTTATCACAAATATGACAAACTGTTTCATAGTTATGATAAATTTTGTCCAGTTCGTTCAAAGGAATCATCTTTTTAGGAGTCTTTAAATATTTATTGTATATGTTATACACATCATCTCTTTCTAAAGAATTTATAAATAATGTATCACAATTTTGACCTCTATATTTTTCAAATTTAGAATAATTATCGTCGAATGAACATTTAATGTAATAGGCAAATGAATGTGGAATATGTTCATATTGTTTTAAGGTGTATGAAGTATTAGGATTTTTATCAACATTGTCATTATTTAAAGGCTTTAAAATGCATTCAAAATCTGCATACACCACGAAAGGAACTTTCATTTGTTTATGATAATTTACAAATTTCAAAATATTATCATATGAATAGTTTCCAAACTTATCTTTTATTAATTCTTTAAGAAGGTAGGTTAATTCGTAAATGATCACAATCATAGCTATTGTGTTGTAATAAATTTTCTTCTGTAGGGAAATATTGTAAACAACCATCGCAAATATATTTTTTTCCGTGATGTTTAGAAATTTGTGCAGAAACTAGTTTTGATAAATCTTTAATATAGCAATAATGAAAAGTTTTTTCATCATCATCACTTATTAACAATAAATTGACATGTTGATTTTTTTTATTCGATGAATAATAAAGTGGACCAATTACTTCATACCCCTTTTTAGGATTTATAATTTCTAATCCATATACATTAATAGAAATGTTATTTTTTTCTTCAAAAATCTTAATGTTCTTTAGCAACATTGGAAATTCTATACCTGACATATCCAAAACAGAAGAGTAGTGTGGGTAGGATGAAGTTTCAAAATCTAATCCGCTTGGTTGGTGAAGAGCAGACACAACTGCCCAGGCGAAGCAAAAGTTGTCATCATTCCTAATGTTGATCACAGCTTGACGTCTCTTGATCTCTTGAGGAAGTTCGATAAAAGATGAGGCTCTCAGCGGATTGTGCTTGTTAACATTAATTTCCAAATGAAGTAAATTCATCAAAGCCCATCCTGCAACGTAAAAATTAAAAAATTACTTTTTTTGTTGCTGTTGTAAAATCGAAAATAAATTCTTTACCTGAATCTCTTTCTGCAAATTCGTCAGCTTTCTGGTCAATAATGGTGCAGATTTGCTCTAACAGTTCTTTTTTCTGATATCCCTGGCAAATGACTTGGAACGGCGCATTAAAAGATTTGACATCATAGCTGTCGCTGCTGGGGTTAAAATAGAAACCGAACAGTTCCATATTTAGCTTGATACATTTATGTTTCTGCAGTTCTTGATCTATTAGATGTGCAATTTTGTATTCCAAATGTTGAAAATACTCTTTCACATTTATGAAGTTTTGGTGTGAGGAAATCCTATAAGATATTATTCGTTCCCTGAATGCTGACTTGATAATTTCAACACCTTCCTCCAAGCCTATTTTGGAATTGTTCTTGTGCACACTAGATCGAAGATGTCCACCCCATAGACTTTGGTTTATATTTTTCTTGCATTCTTTACAATATTTTACAATATTTGTAGAATCTATAAATTAAGAAAAAAATATTTTACAAAATATAACATGAAAAATAAAATGTTCTTACCTTTAACAAGCTTTGGTTTTTTCAACCAACTGTTGAGTTTTGTGGAATTTCCGTTAACATGTTTTTTATTATGTCGCAATAAATTATCCT
The DNA here is from genome assembly GCA_030620095.1 of Kuschelorhynchus macadamiae. NCBI lineage: Eukaryota > Metazoa > Arthropoda > Insecta > Coleoptera > Curculionidae > Kuschelorhynchus > Kuschelorhynchus macadamiae. Next base: position 65,756 of record JAUTXW010004008.1, on the reverse strand, counting down.
TTCTAGTGAAGACTTTATTACATGTTACACACTTATGCATTTCTGAAGTTTTCTGGATAATAATAATAATAAAATTAATATTGTGCATTTCTATTTAGTTATAGTCAAATTTTGAAAAAAGCAATTGCATTTTTGAAGTTCTTTGTATAATAATAAAATTAATATTGTGCATTTTTATTTAGTTATAGTCAAATTTTGAAAAAAGCAATAGAAATTAATTGACTTTATGAATCCATTTCTTCAAATGAGTCAACTAATTTGTCAAAGGCCTGTTTAACATAATTCACCGTACTTTCGTCTCCCCTTTTTAATTGTGATCAAATTAGTTAAATTTTGAATAGCGAAACCCAGACACTTAAGGTTTGCTATTTGTTTTTTATTTTTTTTATTAATTTTAAATTTTTTTTTAATGATAAATGATGGTTTCGAAATTGAATTTTGTTCAACTGGTGAATTATTAGGAGAAATATCCGAAGTTAAATTTGCTTCAATTTGTTTTTCTTGCGAATCAGAATTTACAATAGCATATGGTGAATTAATAGAAGATATAGCCGAACTTAAATTTTGATCAATTTGTTTTTCTTGCGAATCAGAATTTACAATATCATATGGTGAATTAATAGGACAAATAGCCAAACTTAAATTTTGATCAATTTGTTCTTCTTCCGAATCAGAATTTTCACTAAACAAAAAGGGAGAGCAAATTGGTCTCGGAGAATTAATTGGCGATTTTAATGTTAAATAATTTGTATTAGATTTTTGAAAACAAACAATATCCTCATCGCTAGAATTTTGAGTTTCGTCAATGTCATTCAGTTCTTCAAGAGTTTGTTTAGTTTTTGTTGTAATTAAGTCCGATTTGTTGTCAATAATGTCATTAAGATCGTCAAGAGTTTCTTGTTGACTAGCTGTAAATAAATATTTTTCGTTGTTCTGTTTGTTGGCATTATTTTGAACTTGGCTATTATAAATAATTTCATTCAAGTCCTGAATAGTTTGTTGTTGACTAGTTGTAAATACGTCTGTTTCATTGTTTTGTTGGTTTGCAAAATTCTGCATTTGAGTACATGTGTATAAGTCAAAGTCATTGTCAATAATTTTGCTACTCGATGCCAAAAAATTGTCCATTATGAAAAAAAATCGTAATAACAAATAAAATGCCACAAATGTACATAAAAATGTCACCAATATATATAAGAATTAAATCTTGCCAAATAAAAATGTTAGAAATAAAAATAAAAATTGAAAAATTACCAAATAAACACAATGTAAACACCAGAAAACTCGCGAGCTCTGCACAGTGTGAATGCAGAAATCAATTGCATTCGTCTCTTCGCTGAGGCGATTTTATATGCAAAAGTTAATCACATGTGTCCTACTTAAAGTTGAACGACAATCTCTAAAAACCACTTTCCCAAGCCGATCAACTACCTTACCCCCCTCCCCCCCTTCCCCCCGGACCCCTTAATTTCCGAGACTCAAATCCCGGCTCCCCAATTTCGGGCTACCCTCTTCAGGTTAAGTTAAGTTAGGTTAGGTTATGTTAGGTTAGGTTAGGTTAGGTTAGGTTAGGTTAGGTTAGGTTAGGTTAGATTAAAAAAGAAGGAAAGAAAAAGAAGAAGGAAGGAAAAAGGAGAAGGAAGGAAAAAGGAGAAGGAAGGAAAACGGAGAAACATATAAAAAAGAGAAAGAAGGAAGGGAGAGAAAGAAGATAAGGTGAGGGTGAGGGGGGTTTAAGGGGGGCGACGCCCCCCTTAGGGGGGTTGGCGGAGCGGGGAGGGGGGCGAAGCCCCCCTTGGCCCCCCCCCCCCGAGGCAACTGACAGGGAACGGGACAGTGAATAAAAAAAAAAAAAAAAAAAAAACTTATGTATTGCAGGTAGTAAAAGTGGTGGTTGATGGGATATATACTTAAGAACATCCACTCGACGATCATACAGTAACATTCGCTGTAATATCAGTTGTCGCTATTATTTTAACGTATAACCAAATTTTTTATCAAATAAATCGATCTAAATCCAAAGTTCCTAACAATGGCAGAAAATATGAATGGAAACGCTGTCCAAATTGAAGAAAATAATATGGAGATCGCCGCTCAAATTGAAGAAAGAGAAGAGATTTTTAATAACTTGGAAGGCGATTCCATCACTTATAAACATTCATTTTTGGACAAGTCATCTAGGCTTGTTAGAAGATCATTCTTATGTAACATCGATATTAATTATATTGAAGAGGAGGAAGAGGAAGAGATGGAGGAAGATGATCAGGAAATTGACGAAGGAGTGGATATGGATGGACAATTACTAAATTTAGGAACCGAGGGTGACGTAAAAGTAAGCAAGTTTAGGGCTAGTGAATTATTTAATAATTTTGAAGAAAAAGATGTATGTGTTATACAAAGCTACTCTAAAATTGAAAGTCGAAGACTAGGAACATTTGCTATTTGCCTTCCTTGTAGTGCAATTCACATGAGATATTTACGGAGAGGGGAATCCGATCACGTGAGCTGCCACTACAAAAGAGCCTATGTTGTTAGTGCTTCTGATTTACATTGTGCTATTTGTAGGATACATCTTTTTATACTAATTCCTGAACATGCTTGCTTTTACTGCAACAAAAATGAAAAAAAAGAAATAGAAAATTATATTGTTAAATATTAATATTAAACATAGTTTGTAAATGTGATGGGTAGATTAGTTTAACAATATTAATTTTAAATATAGGTTAGGTTAGGTTTAATATTAAACATAGTTTGTAAATGTGATGGGTAGATTAGTTTAACAATATTAATTTTAAATATAGGTTATAAACGTAATGGATAGATAATGTCAAAAATATTAATTTTAAACTTAAATTGTAAAGATAATAAGAATACGTCAAGAATATTAATTTAAAAATGTCAAATGTTACTATAAGCGGTTATATATTTTCAGTGCTATATGCAAAATACTTCTTTTTATTCTAACATCTGACACTGTATTTGTAAATGAAATAGTTAATCATATGTAAAAAAAGTGTCGATTATGTCTACTGCCACTAGAAGCACTCATATATTAGCATAACATTTTGTTAACGCTTGTTTCTGTATTCAATTGAGTTTTCTCTTACTTGATGCAAATTATATTAATATTATTAGTATAATTAAAAAGTAGTAGATTAGGCTATGCCGGTCCGACAATCAAAACCGTCATTTTTACATGTAAATTCCCATAAGAAAATTTAAGATTCGATCTGCAAAAGTGGTGCCATTTTAGGGCGTGGCACTTTTTGTGTCAACCCATAACAATTGTTTTGTTATGTAATGTGAAAATTAGTATGTATTAAAAAACTTGTTAGATCATTGTTGTCGTTTCAATATAGGAAAAGGAAAAAATGTGTGTCAATTATTATATATATATTTACATTTACTTTTTTTACAAAATTATTTGTTACCAGAGTTTTCACAAACACAAATTATAAAAAAAATATTATCCTCTTTTTAAAATTACAACAAAATGATGTCTAATTACATCTTTGAAGATTTGTACCAAATAGTAATATCTAGTGCGACATACAGGACAATTGTTTACCATTATAGAACAACAATTTTCATCATTCCATCTTAAAATACATTTTAAACAAAAAATGTGGGAACATGTATTTGGTCTACATGAATCATAATATTCGATTATTTCAAAACAAATAGCACAAAACACTTTTTTCTCTTCACTCTCAGTTTTGTTCAAATTTTTTAAAACAATCCCATTATTTTCTTCTCGAACTAATGGTATATTTTCTTCTTGAACTCCTGGTATAATTTCTTCAGGCTCTGAAGCGGAATGGATCGATTTCTTTCTCCAACTGATTCACTCATTTTATTTTAATATTATTATTAATAGATTTATTCAACAGATTTTTTTCTTTTAACAGTCACTCGTACCTTAACATACTAAAATGATCTTGATGCACCTATTTATAAGACTTAAGAATGCAAAATCAAATGTGGGAGAACAAAGAGAAAAAATTAAAAATATGATGCGAATGAGAATAAAAGGGGAGGAAGTTAAGAATGAGGGACATGAGAGAGAGGAAGAGGAGGAGGAGGAGGCGCTCCCCTATTATCACTACTTATATATATATATATATATATATATATATATATATATATATATATATATATTTATTATATATATATACATATACATATATACATATACATACACATATATAGATATACATATATACATATATACATATATATATATATATATATATATATATATATATATATATATATATATATATATATATATATATATATATATATATATATATATATATATATATATTATATATATATATATATATATATATATATATATATATATCTATATATATATATATATATATATATATATATATATATATATATATATATATATATATATATATATATATATATATATATATATATATATATATATATATATATATATATATATATATATATATATATATACATATATATATATATATATATATATATATATATATATATATATATATATATATATATATATATATATATATATATATATATATATATATATATATATATATATATATATTTATATATATATATATATATATATATATATATATATATATATATATATATATATATATATATATATATATATATATATATATATAATATATATATATATATATATATATATATATATATATATATATATATATATATATATATATATATATATATATATATATATATATATATATATATATATATATATATATATATATATATATATATATATATGTATATATATATATATATATATATATATATATATATATATATATATATATATATATATATATATATATATATATATATATATATATATATATATATATATATATATATATATATATATATATATATATATATATATATATATATATATATATATATATATATATATATATATATATATATATATATATATATATATATATATATATATATATATATATATATATATATATATATATATATATATATATATATATATATATATATATATATATATATATATATATATATATATATATATATATATATATATATATATATATATATATATATATATATATATATATTTATTGTATTAGAGTGAAATAATAAAATAAAAGTTCCATAATTGTACATACAACTATGCATTCCCATACCTCATATGTGTCACATACAATTTTGTAATTTTAGGCAATATTATTAACAGTACGCACATACAACTTCGTTAGTGAAGGCAAGTTTGTGTTTAGCACACATGTGAGCAGTGTGTGAGTTGATGAACAAATTAAAGAATATTTAAGTGTTTTTTGTGAATAATTTTTTGATACGGATTCTTAAATATATTCTATACTTTTGGAGGTTGCAAAGTACTGAAGTAGATATACTCGTTTACTTTTAAAAAGCCAAACAAATAGAAAGTGAGGTTACGTTTTCGAAATTTCTTTGTTACATTTTCAATTGAATTATTTTACTTACAAATTATGGATAATGATTTTGTTGATTCCGACTGTGACAATACTACTCTGGAAAATATAAGGTACGCACGTTTTTAGTTTTAATAAGAAAATTGAGTTTATAATATTCTAAATTTTAGACTGAAAATAGTTCAAAGGAGAAATACAGATATGGATAAAGATTTAGCTGATTCCGACTCTAAAAACGATACTCTGGAAAATATAAGGTGGTCTTTTAATTTTAATATGTAGAACCGAGTTTATAATTTTCTAAATTTTAGAGAGAATAAAGTTCAAAGATGGAATGCAGATATTATGGATATAGTTTTAGCTGATTCCGACTCTGAAAATGAAACTCTGAAAAATATAAGGTGGTATTTCAGTTTTAATGAGAACTGAGCTCATATTTTTTTACATTTTAGAAAAAAAAAATAGGAAAGTAATAATTCTGAATTAGAAATGCCAATAAGTGATTACAACGTATATGATTCAGACAAGGACAAAGAATATTTACCGCCGACAAAATTAGATGTAGATAGCGATTCATATAATAGTAATGATGATAATGATTATGAACACGTTTGTGCTGATTCAAATTTAAATAGTAATGTTATGAAGAATGTGACCATGCCAGTTAAAATACTCAAAAGAAAACGCAAAAGACAGGGAAATTCAAGCACATGGAAATGCAACATTAGGAAAAGAGCCCATGACACGGGAAAAGAATACTTATCAGCAAGAAATAAGCTAGTACCGACTAAAAGGTTAAAAACCATATAAGACTGCCAAAATAAATGCCTTAATAAGTGCCAAAGACGTATCACAGAAGATGAACGGGATCATATTTTTCAAAGATATTACACCTTGGAGGGGCATGCCAAAAGACACAGAACAAATAAGAATGATGAAAACAGTAAAAGGAAGCATTCATACGAATATTATTTTCAAATCGCTAATCAAGACATCCAAGTCTGTAAAACCTTTTATTTAAGCACGTTGGCAATAAGCCAAACACCAATATACACTGCCCATTTAAAAAAAGAGGATGTTTGAAACATTTCGGAAGCTCCTATCCAAGGGAAACATACGAAATATGTAATTCCAATAGAAGATGTTAATTTTGTAAAGAGCAACATAGAATTGTTTCCAACAATCGAAACACACACCGGCTTTACTTGGAACAGAGTTTGAACATCAATAAAATGTATGAGATTTACACTGAACTTTGTGAAAGCTCAAATAAGCAACCCGTGAAGCAGTCTTTTCATCGTAATATATTTTGTAATGATTACAACTTATATTTCCATATTCCTAAAAAAGATAAATGTGATTTGTGGAAAGAGATAAAAATAAAACGTCTGGAAGCTGACTTAAAAGATGAGAGACAAAATGAGTTTGAAAGCTTTAAAATGTTTTATCGTGTCCTCACGCGGAAGTCAGTAATTTTTATTACAAGGGTAAATTAAATGCTTGTAACCTTACGGCTATATTTACCATACCAAACAAGTATATTGTGCACTTTGGACAGAAGCTGTCATGGGACGAAGTGGAAAGTATATAGCAAGTGCCTTACTAAAAATATTAGAAGCAGTTTTTATAGAAAATCCTCAATTAACATCATTGGTACTGTGGAGTGACAGGTGCGTGCCACAAAACCGAAACTCAACAATGTCGTTAGCAATCGCCCTCTTCATTCAAAACAATCCGCAAATTGAGTCCATCATCAGGAAGTTTTCTACTTCTGGGCATTCGTGCAAGCAGGAGATAGACACAGTCCATAGCTGCATTGAGAGAGTGTTGAAATTTGCGGAATATTATTCTCCTGTATCCCTTCTACGATTGCTTCTAAAGGTTAGCCCCAAAAGACTTTACAAAATAATGCAGCTATAGGAGAATGACTTTAAGGACTACAAGTCTTTCGTTGCACATTTTAATTACAAAATTGTGCCATTCAGTCAGTCATTCAACCAGAGAATGGAAAACAGTTTCTATTCGAGACTATCGTCCTACAAGATCCGATTCTCAAAATACTGGAACTATTATTTCAGTTCGAACGTTAGCGTCTAAATAACTACCTCGAAATAAAGTAGAAGCAGTAAAGAGTATGTTCAAGTGGATGCCCGAAGTGGACCGTATGTGTTATTTGGCCATACTTCCCAAAACAGCATAGTTCATTTTACCTCAAAACCGTGCAATCTGCGTGCACTATTATTTTTGTTTGTTTAAAAGTTGTATGTTTTGAATAAAAATAAATTCGTTGATGTAACATAATTGTATGTTTTTTTGGAAAGGTTAAAATAATAAAGAAAAAGAATTTTCTAAATGTTCGATTAAAAATATTGTTTCGTTTTACTAGTAGCAACCATTCCCAAATCGGCATAAATCTCATGTATATTTTACTAAGTATCTTGAAACCATTTTTTCTTTTTAGTTTTTCTCAAAACTTAATGTACTGCACACACAACAGTATAACTATGAGGTGACGATCAGTACAGCCAACTTGTTGAAAGACGAGTACAACTAGCGCCAAAATGAATTCACAAAACAATACCAGAGCCACCAACAGGAACAAACCCGACATTTGTGATTACCAAGACAACATCCGAAATCTTCGCCGGAATTGATACTCTATTTATCACGAAACAGCATATATCCACCTGTGGCGAAACTCATAACCCAAGAGTAGTAAATCAAAAGCAGAAAATATATAACCCGGCACGAACTAGTATATAGTAGAAAATGGATTCTTTGGGATGACCGCTAAAGCAATGGAATTTGGCTTACCATAGATACGTGTTTCTGACTTTAGGTCTTTATCAATACAGTCAACTAGTTGAAAGACGAGTATAACTAGCGCCAAAATGAATACACAAAACAATACCAGAGTCACCAACGAGAGCAAAACCGGCATTTGTGATTACCAAGAGAACATCCGATTTTCTTCAGACTTAATACTCTATTTACCACGGAGCAGCATATAGCCACCTGTTGCGAAACTCATAACCTAAGAGTAGTAAATCAAAAGTAGAAAATATATAACGCGGCAAGAACTAGTATATAGTAGAAAATTGGCTTTTTGGGATGACCGCTAAAGCAATGGAATTTGACTAACCATAGACACGTGTTTCTTACTTTAAGGTCTTTATCAGTACAGTCAACTAGTTTAAAGACGCGTACAACTAGCGCCAAAATGAGTACACAAAACAGTACCAGAGTCACCAACAGGAGCAAAACCGAACATCTGAAATCTTCTCCGGACCTGATATTCTATTTACCACGGAGCAGCATATAGCCACCTGTGGCGAAACTCATAACCCAAAAGTGTAAATCAAAAGTAGAAAATATATAACGCGGCAAGAACTAGTATATAGTAGAAAATGAATTTTTTGGGATGACCGCTAAAGAAATGGAATTTGGCTAACCATAGACACGTGTTTCTGACTATATATATATATATATATATATATATATATATATATATATATATATATATATATATATATATATATATATATATATATATATATATATATATATATATATATATATATATATATATATATATATATATATATATATATATATATATATATATATATATATATATATATATATATATATATATATATATATATATATATATATATATATATATATATATATATATATATATATATATATATATATATATATATATATATATATATATATATATATATATATATATATATATATATATATATATATATATATATATATATATATATATATATATATATATATATATATATATATATATATATATATATATATATATATATATATATATATATATATATATATATATATATATATATATATATATATATATATATATATATATATATATATATATATATATATATATATATATATATATATATATATATATATATATATATATATATATATATATATATATATATATATATATATATATATATATATATATATATATATATATATATATATATATATATATATATATATATATATATATATATATATATATATATATATATATATATATATATATATATATATATATATATATATATATATATATATATATATATATATATATATATATATATATATATATATATATATATATATATATATATATATATATATATATATATATATATATATATATATATATATATATATACATATATATCTATATATATTATTAAAAACATTGAAACCTAATTTACGAAGTGTGATATTTTGATGACACTAAAATATTTAATGCACTTGTGATATATCACTAGACTGGAAATTTTAGGCTCTTTCCAAAAATCGAAAAATCCAATATGGCGGTTATAAGAAAAATGAAAGTTGAGGCGGGTTGCGGGTTAACAAAAAACAATGAAGACGTGTCGTATACGCCATCTTATTTGTCTTAAAAATGTGTCCCAATAATGTCACATTTTGACAGCTGTCAAATTTACCGTTCCAGATATACTGGCAAAAAACGAAATCCGCCATCTTCGGTTTTTCGCCCATATTTCCCAAACTTATTGATCGATCGTAAATCTGAGGCCAGATATCGAATGCAATAAGTTTCCTTTAAAACTTTCCTCGTTTAACCTTTGCTGTGGGCATAATAGGAGCCGAGATCCCTATATAGAGAAGCGAATCTGGGACACACTGTATATATACATATATATATATATATATATATATATATATATATATATATATATATATATATATATATATATATATATATATATATATATATATATATATATATATATATATATATATATATATATATATATATATATATATATATATATATATATATATATATATATATATATATATATATATATATATATATATATATATATATATATATATATATATATATATATATATATATATATATATATATATATATATATATATATATTTATATATATATAAACTTATTTAAGTCATATATTTTAAAATTGTGAGGTAAAGAATTATAAAAATTTAGAGAGTCAAAAATAAAACTTGTCTTAAAGATGGCTGTCGTATGTTTTGGAACAGTAAGTTAATGCTTAAATCTGGAATTTCTGTCGTGAATCCGGCTTCTGGAAATAAACTTACTTTTTAATGAATTAGAGCTCAGAGATATAGTTAATATTTTATGCACAAAATTACGAAGATGATGTAACCTATGTTTTTTCATATTAAGCCATCAACATTCAGATATTTCTTCTGTGATATGATCATACTTTCGTAGACCAAAAAGCAACCTGCAGCATGCATTTTGTATTTTATATCCGTATCTGTCACTTTCATATAAACATGGATCATTAGTAAAATCGCGGTAGGTAAAGTGTGACAAGACTAAACTTTCATATAACATTTTTTAAGGTTATAGTGCAATAAATGTCGGTCACTGTACAAAGTCTTAAGGGAGGCGAATGCCTTTTTAGAGAGATTTTTGATATGTTCGCTGAAACGCAGATCCTCATCGACTAGTAGGGGTAGTAGTTAAGGGAGTGTTATTAATTTGTGCATTTAGCGTATTTTTTATGAGATTTCTTTTATCTTTACTACCGATGAAGTTTAGTTTTTTCACAGTTTAAGTTTAGGTTGTTTTTCGGAGAGGGATTTCATTAGGCCTAAGTCTTGTCTAATGTTTTCGGCAGTTTGTTGTGCGTCCGACAGATTAAATGAGTAATGAAGTTGGGTATCATCGGCGTATGCTTGTGTTTTACAATGCGTTGGGGATGTTAGTTTATCTATGTATAAAAAATACAGTAAAGGGGATAAGATTGAACCCTGCGGCTCTCCCAAAAAAAAAAAATATCTACATTACAGGATTAAACGTTATTATCTAAAATTTTTTATGACTGACTGCTTAGAAGTGACCTAAGCTCTACAGGGCTAATGTTAAAACCGTAATACTTTAGTTTAGAACATAGGAATAGTATGTGGTCCAAAGTATCGAACGTCTTCAAGAAGGCCAACAGAATAAGTAGACTAACCAGTCCATCATCATATGCCCTAATTACATCATCTAGAACGGTAGCTAATGCAGCGACAGTGCTAAAATTCTTTGTAAAACTATTTTGGCAGTAGGGATTATTTTATTTTATGTAAAGAACTGGAACATTTGATTATAAAGAACTTTTTCGCATATCTTTGAGATTGTAGGCAAAATACTAATTATTCTTAAATCAGAAAAACTTTTTGGTTTATTGGTTTTTAAAAGAGGGATTGCTGTTGCTATTTTCCAAAGCATGGGGAAATGGTTATTCTCAATAAGACTATTAATGATGTGAAGAATAATGCGGTCAATAAAAGGGCTACAAAGCTTTAGCATTTTTAAGTTAATACCGTCTGTTCGTAGTGCATTTGTTTTAATGTTATGTAAGATAGAATGTATGTCTTCAATCGATGAGAGGAAAAACTTAAAATCGATTTTTCTGTTATGTGAGTTATTATTGTAAAAGTCGATTTTGTCATTACATTTGCTAAACACATTTTGTAGAAAAGACGCAAAATACTTTTTAATATTTTCAGGATTGGATAAACTGGTAGGTATAATATTGGATCTGTTGCAACACACATTTAGAGCGCCAAGAGCTTTCCAAGTTTTTTTGACGGGTTATTTTTCTGGCTTATATTAATTATATACGTTTCCTTTGATGTTCTTACATCTGAAACGGTCCGATTTCGTAGTGATTTATAACTGACACGATCAGCATCAGTCTTAGGCCTTTTATAAATTTGTTAAATGTCTGTATTTTGACTTCAATGTTACGTTCTCTAAATACATCATACCAGAACAAATTTATCAGTTCGTTTTGAAAATGGTTATTGTTAAAGTGTTTGACGCACCGATACTTTATTATTTTGGGTGGCAATTTGTTAGATTGAAGATTTAAGTCAGTAAAACCTATCTTGTGATTAGAAACTCCTTCAAAGCAGGTAATTCCACACCGATTCAAGACGTCTGTGTTGTTTAGAAAAATTGGACCGATCAGAGTGCTTGAATTGTTGGTTATTCTAGTCGGTTTCTCCAAGATCTGTGTAACACCATAGGACTCAAATGTATTAAGAACAGGGTTATTTAGATTACGGAAGTTAATATTAAAATCACCTAGACAAACAAAAATATCTGAAACGGGATAGACCTCACCTAGAATGTTATCGAAGTGAGAAATAAGTGTACTAATGTTCGTCTTGGGGATCCGTAGAAAACATCTACAGTAGCAGATTTATTAGCAAATTTGTAAAAATAGAAATTTTAAGGATTTTTAAATCAAGGTTAATGATTTCAAGATTTAAAGTGGTTTACACATACGCGGCTACCCCATCACCTCTTTCTTTTGTTTGGTCGATTCTCGACAAAATATATATATATATATATATATATATATATATATATATATATATATATATATACACATAGGTGAAGGGGTAATCCTTAGTTATTTCGTTTGTAAATATATATATATATATATATATATATATATATATATATATATATATATATATATATATATATATATATATATATATATATATATATATATATATATATATATATATATATATATATATATATATATATATATATATATATATATATAGAGAGAGTATAGAGAGAGAATATAGACCTAAAGAAAAAACAAAAATATGACTTTTATAGACTTTAAAGGGGATTTTATTTCTGCAAAGAAATATTAGATAACTGTTAAAACAAATGATTAAATATATACCATCGTTGTAACATCCATTTATATCTAATATACATTTGCGCAAAAGCTAGGCTGAAACATCCGCCAAAATTTCGAGAAGTTGTGACATCCCTACAGCGTTGACAAGTTTTTATAACAGCATATAAACGAAACAGCATATCAGCTCTGCGAATTAGAAAAAGAGACAAGATATTTGCCAAGTGAAATGTTTAATGAGGGGTGACCTTAGAATATTTGCACGGTCTCTGTAATGGAATATGTTTTGGCTGTGTGTGATCTGTAAATTTGTACTTTTAATGTGTTGTAAATTACCTCTTTAATCAATCAACAAACGAGTTTTTCGTAATCATTATCGTTTATAAAAATAAAATATTTGAAAAATATTAATGAGAAAAATATAATTTTTTTCTTTAACAACCAACATAATTTTCTATTTGGCCAAACTTTTTGACGGACAGTGTAGATTACTTTTGTCGCTATACGGGTGCATAATTACAGCAGGTCAATCAACTCTACTTGCTAAGACGGAGTTAACACAAATTGTGGGAAAATTAGGTGGACTGAAATAAAAAGTAAAATTAATATTACCCTTTCCAATGCTCGTACCTCGAATTTGTAACAAACTGTATGCATGCGCAACTTGCCGTTAGTTTAACCAACTTTGTATCCCTAATGTCTCCTATTAAAAATAAACTTGAACTCAAATGTATGTATGTCTATTGGGTAGAATCTTTCAAGTCTCTTGATGAAAAACTCATAATGCTTGGACGTATTGCGCATCACACAATTTGACTATTAAAAATCGGCATTTCATGATGTAATATATTTCACTCATCGAATTGTGAATCGTTGTTTGTTCTTTAAAGCAAACCAGCAGTGTACCTAATTACCGATGTCACAAACATCGACCATGTATTAGAATTGTATTGAAGATGATTAGAAAAATACAATATATTGTTATCATTACTTCCCTCATAAAAGGGAAGTATTGTAATCGTGAAACAATCACCCTCCAAGATTTTTTCAGATCTTTGCGTTTCAGGGTCCCTAGATGACGAAAAACATATTTTTTGATTCCGTCGGCCTGTCTGTCAAAAATTAAGGGTCATATGGAGATGACCTGGTAACATTTTGGTAAAAATCCAATATGGCAAAACAACTCTACTAGTAAAATTTTGGTACAATCCAAAATGGCGGCTTAATAAATTGTTTAAGATTCAGCCTGAAAAAGTACTTAATGCTCTGATTTCAAATTGTGTGCCATAACTAATTGTAGTATAGAGATGAACTAGTAAAAGTGTGGTAATAATTCAAGATGGCGGAACAAAATGGCGGCCAAAAAATTTTTTGTAACCTGAAAAAATCACCCTTTTTTTACATATCTTCGCGTTTTGGCGTCCCTAGATGCCTAAAATGTGTTTTATTTAGTCCGTCGATCCGTGTGTCGGTTTGTCTGTCTGTCTGTGATTTAGTGGCATAGCTTCAAAACTATTCATCAGATTGACTTCCAATTTTAGTCAAAAATTAAGGCTCATATGGGGATGACATGGTAATATTTTGGTTAAAATCCAATATGCCGGAACAAGATGGCGGCTTAGTGAAACTTTAAAGAAATTATTACTAAAAAAACTAATCTTCCAATGTTTCTCAAATTTTGTACAAAAATCAAGTATTATGTAAGAATCAACTGGTTAAATTTTGTTATGAATCCAAAATGACGGAACAAAATGGTAGTTTAATAAAATATTTAAACATTCAGCCTGAAAAAACTTCTTAATGAACTGATTTGAAATTGTGTGCCATAACTTATTGGAGATGCACTAGTAAACCTGTAGTATTAATTAAAGATGGTGGAACAAAATGGCGGCCAAATAAAATATTTGTAATCTGAAAAAATCATATTCTAAGGTTTTACATATCTTCGCATTTTGGCGTCCCTAGATGCCAATGTTTTACCAAGACCGCTGGTCCGTCTGTCGGTTTGTCTATGAGTTTGCGGCATAGTTTAAAAATTACTCATCAGATTGACTTCAGATTTTAGTAAAAAATTAAGACTCATATGGGGATGACCTGGTAATATTTTGGTAAAAATCCAATATGCCAGAACAAGACGACGGTCTATTAAAACATTAAAAAAATTATTACTTAAAAAAGTAATTATCCAATTAGCATAAAAATCAAGTATTTTGTAGGAATCAACTGGTAAAATTTTGGCATGAATACAAGATGGCGGAACAAAATGGCGGTTTAATAAAATATTTAGAAATTCAGCCAAAAAAACTACTTAATGAACTGATTTCAAATTGTGTGCCATACTAATTGTATTATAGAGATGAATTAATAAAACTATGGCACTAATTCAATGGCGGAACAAAATGGCGGCCAAATAAAACTAGCAGGTTTTACATATCTTCGCGTTTTAGCGTCTCTAGATGCCAAAAAATATGTTTTATCAATTCGGTGGTCCACCTGTCGGTTTGTCTGTGAGTTCGCGGCATAGCTTAAAAACTACTCAT
Organism: Kuschelorhynchus macadamiae; assembly: GCA_030620095.1. NCBI lineage: Eukaryota > Metazoa > Arthropoda > Insecta > Coleoptera > Curculionidae > Kuschelorhynchus > Kuschelorhynchus macadamiae. The sequence goes on along the minus strand of JAUTXW010004008.1, from coordinate 49,961 downwards.
CAAATTTTGGACAAAAAAAAGATGGCGGCCTAGTTAAACGATAAAAAATGATTACTAAAAAAATTAATTTACCTGAAATTTTGTAAAAAAATCTAGTGTTACATGAACAAGTAATATTTTGGTATGGATATAAGATGGGAAAACAAAATGGCGGCCTAATAAAATATTTAAAAAATGAAAAAACTACTTATTAGATTAATTTCTGATTTTGTGCAAGTGTTAAATGTAATATAGAAATAAACTGGTAAAGTTGTGTAACGAATTCAAGATAGCGAAATAAAAAAAATTTACGTAAAAAAATCTTCTTATTCAATTGACAGTAAAATTTGTAAAAATTAAATATGATATAAGGATAAACTGGTGCGAATTCAACATGACGTAACAAAATCGCGGTATGGGACAATGTAAAAACTACTTGTTGAATTAATTTTAAATTATGCCCAAAATCAAGTGTGGCATAAGTAGAAACTGGTAAAATATTAATAGGGATCCAATATATTGGAACAAAATGGCGTTCAATAAAAATGTTTGAAAATACGGTATATATATGTGTGTTCTTAAATAACTACTCATCTAAACTGATTTACACTTCACTATTCTTAATAAAAGTAAATATTCAATATGAGGTAAGTTCTGGCTAAAGGAAATTTAATAAATTTTTTTATTTTGTGATCTGCAGTATTTTTGTTACCATATAGATGCTATGGATTCGGCATTATAGTAGGATAACTCTGTACAATTCTGCGCCTCACATATAGGGTGGTCTAACAGTGCGTTCAAGTCCAATAGCTCGGATATTGTGGGGTTTAGAAAAAAAAATTATACGAAACTGGTAGAGATTGCTGAGAGCTACAATCTAAAATTATTTTCGATTATACAGGTAAGACAAAAGTATTGTCATTGTATTGTTTGAGGATCCCTAGATGCCGAAAAACATCTTTTCACAATTTCGTCGGTCTGTCTGTCAGGTTGTCTGTGAGTCTACAGCTAAAAACTACTTATCCGATTGACTTCAAATGATGGTCAAATATTAAGAGTCACATGAGAATAGCATGGTAACATTTTAGTAAAAAAACTGCTTATTCAATTTCCGCAAATTTTGCAGAATGAGGGGTACATTTCCAAGAAGACGAAATAAAATATCAGCCTAATAAAATTTTAAGAAATTATTACTAAAAACTGCTGATCTAATTTACCTTAACCATTGCACAAGAATCAAGTTTGATATAGGGATAAAATGGAAAAATTTTGGGGTAGAGTGAACAAAAATGGCGGCCTAATTAGATGTATCAGTAACATTAAAAATACGTATACAACGGAGTTGAAATTTTACACAAAAATAAAGTGTAAACCAGGGATGAACTAGTAAATTTGGTCTATCCCATGTCGCGAAACAAAATAGCTGCTTAATGAAATATTTTAAAAAGTCGGTAAAATTCTATTTCCTTTCTTTAGAATAGAAGAAAAAAATCTTCTTTTTATGGAGAAAAATAATAAGTTATCGTTAATTTTTTTGTCGACCATATACGTAAATTTTTAGATATATTTATACAACAGCAAAAGTTATGGTACGAGCGGGAATCGAACCCATAACTTAAATGCAAAATAATTAAAATTATAAAATGTTGACAACAAATAAAAGCATATTTAAAAAAACGAACGGTATGTGTATATAAAGAAACATTAGAAAATATATTGAAAATGAATACGAAGAAAATTAAATTTAAAAAAATCGTGTATTTCTGCTTTACCCGGAATATCCTTCGTAACAAATTCCACTATACATGGATAACTGTTTATATTGGCAATAATTTTATAGATATTGTATAAATTGTACTTATAGTCTCCTATAAGTTAAGTCTTGGTTATTTGGGCACAAAAATAGGTAAATCCCTTTTAACAGAACTGACCTCGTAATAAAGAAAATAGGCACATATTGATATTTATACAGTGTGTTATCTTACTACCAAATAACTATATGGATATATCTTAGTCTTATCGAGAAATTCGTCATTTCGCGAAGAGCTTAGTCAGTGCATTAAGCATCGGCATATTGAGTAAAAATATAAAGTTGCATCGTCTGGCTGGGCTCTTCTTAAAAAGTCCAAACCGTTTCCACGTATTATGTATTACACAATCTGCCTAAATCAAAGACTTGCAGGTTCATGGAGTGCCCAAGAAAAAGGGCATTTTGTGCTATAACCTAAAATTATTCTCGATTATGCAGGGTTGAGGATACGTTTGCCACAAACCAAATTTACATTTTTTTAAATGGAACACCCTGTATATTGTTTTATTTTCCGATTCCTCCCTTTTTGGTCATTCACCCAATATAAGGCTTATAGCCACTTTTCGATATTATGAGACGTATTTTTTTAATGCGTTGGCATAAATCATTTTAGCATGGTGAAAATTTCCAAATGTGGTCTTCTTTTAACTGCGGTTCTTTAGCATTCTTTGATTACGGTATATATGAGTAAATAAAAATCCTGGATGCAAATTTTATCGATTAATCTAAAAATCTGTAAATTATTATATTTTCAGATTCCTCCTTTATTAGCTATTGATTTTGAATTGAATAAAAATACCCATCATCCCAGACGTTATAAGACCACCTATTTTGACTAGTTGTGCGAATATAGTGAGGATTTTCAGTAGTGTCGTAATGAAAATTATGTCTATTGACATTTCCAATTTTGTAGAATGTTGCTTTGTCAGTAAATAACACAAAATTAGTAAATCTTGGCTGTCTCAGAATTGGTTGTTGTGCCCAGTGACAAAAATCTAGTCGCATTTGATAATCATCCTCATACAATTCTTAAAATAGTTCAATGTAGTATGGGTGAAACTTGTTTTTTTTTTGAATTCGTAGAATAATGGTTTTACTTAGATCTGTTTTCCCCCCTAGTCAAAATAGGTGGCTCTTAACGTCAAATATGCCTCTAATATCTTCGAAAAGTGGCCTTAAATCTTGAACGATCTGTAGACCCCACAAACCCTATGTTAGGTAAATGGCCAAAAGGGAAAGAATCTGAAAATATAATAATATACAGGGCGTTCCATTTAAATTAATCGAGAAAATTTGCATCCAGGATTTTTATTTACTCTGTATACCGTTATTAAAGAATACTAAAGAAAAATACAGCAGTTAAAAGAAGACCACATTTGGAAGATTTTACCACGATAATATCGAAGCCATAAATCTTGAATGACTCTGTATAGTCCCCACAAACTCTATATTGACTTGAACGCTAAATTTTTCCATTTTATCACTATATCAAACTTGATTATTGTGCAATGGTTAAGGTAAATTGGTGCAGCAGTTTTTAGCAATAATTTCTTAAAATTTTATTAGGCAGATATTTTATTTCGTCTTTTTGGATATGCACCCCACATTCTGCTAAATTTGGGGCAATTGGATAAGTAGTTTTTTAGTAATTATCCTTTTACCTTTTAATGGGCCGCCATTTTATTCTGCCATACTGGATTTTTACCAATATGAAAGCGCACTATGAGTAAAATACCCCTACTTTTCAAGTTAGAAGATATACGCCCGCATGTAACTTTTCTTTGTCTTATGATAAGCAGAAGTTTTTTACATAAAGAATTTGAAGCTCAATTACACAATAACAATTTAAATAGTAAACTAACTTTTAATCAATAATCCTGTATATACATGCTTACACAGGAACATCTACTACGGCTATTAATGTTGACTTATTACCAATATAATTAACCAATAAAAGCTAAATTTTTTTGTTAATCTCCATTTTTATAGACGACATACCTCGAAACTCGCTGTTTTAATGATATACTGTTAAATTTTAGTGCTTCTATTCCTTAGACCAGGTTTAAGTTAACATGACGGGATTTTATTTGATTTTTACGGCTATAGACCAGTTTACTGAACTATGGCCGGCTTACTAGAAGTACTAGAAGCTTAATACCGGTCTGAATCTTAAACTCTTTAAATGGATCCGAGTGTAAGTAAATAATCCATATAAAGAACTTTTTGAAAGTTTTTTTACATTAAAAAAAAACTATAAAAACATGCTTGTTGTGCCAGAAAAAAACTATAAATTACCCATATTTGAAACTTCACATTTTGAAATTTTTCATTTCATTTCGCCGACCAGTGTACAGTTATGTTGACCATGATTATTTCTCAAGAAACAAATTTATTTTTTATTATCATTTATTATGTTCTCATCAGTCATAAAGAACTTAATGACACAATTTACTTTTACATTGCATTATCTTGGAAAGCAAATCATAAAATTAATAAATGTCTGCACAACATAATACAAACAACGAAGAGCACAACAGATATATTTTAATAATGGGATTACCTATAAATACAAATTGAGATAAATATTTCTCCAGCTACGGGATGTCGCAAGAAGCTTTCGCGGAAAATTGAGTAAACGCAATATGAACTCGGATGTATGCAAACGTAAAAATTAAATTATTGTAAGAAATTCGTCGGCTCTCTTTAGGAAGCGACTGCTGCAGTGTTTTCAATTTTCGGATGTCACAACTAATTACTAATCAAATAAATATATATACATCTTTTTTAGTGGATGTCACAAAGTAGTATCTAAAATTTCTAGTGTATAAAAAATATACAGAAATTGACGGAAGTATATGTATTTTTATCCGTATAAAATTTTTACAACACAAGTTACGTTGTGGTCGAAGAAAACACCCTTTTTAAAAAACGTCAAATTTTTATTAAAAGGTAAAATACAAGATTCAAGATCAAGAGCAGACTAACAAGTGATTCAATCACCGTCCTTTGCTTATATTTATAAGATTTCCTTATCTGTAATTGAATTTGTCACATTCAGCAATATGGGGAACGTAACTTCTCCATCCCTTAATGGGCATATAAACTGGAAGTTTTTATGACCTAATTATTTTAAAATAATTAATTAAATTATTATATCATTTATTTGGTCAGTATTTCTTAGTTTATTAAGTTTTAACTTAGGCCTTAAATACTTATACAAAATATACAATATTATAATTATTAAAATTACATATAGTAAAATTGTCCATAAACTTGTCTTATGATAATATACAGTGTCGGTTAAAAGTTTAGAGGTTTCAATTTTTTGTTTATTTATTTCGTTTTGTAGATCATCAAATTTTTCCAAGTTATAGAATTTGTTTTCAAAAATCTTATATTATTATAAATAGTTCGGTTTGTAAAATTGAGTTTAATATTAGGCAATGGCACATTTAAATATTCGTTTTTTGAGTTTTTATATCTTTTAAGTATTATATTATTTATCTTAAGACTACATATAGGACTTAATTCAATTAAATAAGTTCCGTTTAGTAAAATAGTATTTTGGGTGTTTTTACAAGTTTCCATTGCTGTAATATCTTTATTTGTTATTACAACCCATTTTCCTTCGTCTATATTTTGAATTTCTAGGCTGTCTATTTTTACAGGAATTTGCTTACAATTCGTGATATTATGATAATATTTTAATAGCTGCATTTCGCAGGGTAATGTTTGAAATATATTTTCAGAATGTATATGACTGCATAAAAATTCATTTTCTGTGACTTTTTTGCATGGATCATTCGAGTATCCAAAATTCTTATCATTAATTATAAGATAATTAAAGTTGGGTATTATTATTTTGTAATATTCGCCATTGGGTGTGGGTATAGGAAACAAATGGAATAAGGTATACTCTTTCTTTTCGACTAAAGGAATTTCTATAATAAAAGTAACTTCGCTATTTATTACGTAACCTTTTATATCTAGGATTGTCTCATATTTTAGGATATTTTCTAAGTTTGGTTTAAATGGCAATTTTTCTGAATTTAAGTATTTTTTAATCATTTTTATTTCTGATAGCAGTTCTTTAGGTTGAATTATAGTATTATGAAAATTATTTAGTTTTGCAAATGATATAGCGATTTCTATATTCGCTAATGTGTCAAAAATATTTTGATATAGCATATATATTTGTGTTAAGATCATTTGAGTTCGGTAATAGTCGAAATCAGATATTTCTTGTAGTTCGATTTTGGTTAGTGTTTGTATAGTCTGATTTACTCGAAATTCTAGAATATTTTGGTTATGGGATATATTTTGTGATATTTCTTGAAAACCTTTTATAGAATTACTGAGTAAGGTCATTTGTTTGTCCATTGACAACTTGATGTTATTTTGATTTTGTTTTAGAATATTTATTTCATTATTTATTAAAATTGCATCGTTGTCGTCTAGATTGCCTGTTATACTTTTAATTATACTTCCTAGTCCGTCAATTAGCCCACGTTTCTGCCTACTTTGTTTAGGGGGTAGTATTTCATTTATTTGGCGTAATATTTTTTGTTTTTGGTTATCAATAATTATATAGGAATTATAGTATTCCGTATTATAGTCAGTTTTATTTTTCAAATGTAATTTTAACATATTATATTTTAAACTCAAGGATTTATATTCCTCAATTATACCTTTTATATTAAACACTTGAACAAATGTCCAGTGATTAATTGTCTTCTGGGCGTGTCCTAGTTTGTAGGGTAAGATGCCAGGGTTCAGATTTAAGTCGTGGTATTTTGGTCTGTCTCCTCGTGTGTAGGACCATCTGTAACAAGAGGTCTTTTTAGTTCTTTTATGTGTATAATTTCTGTCTTTTTTTGGTTTTTGATATTTTCAATTTTTACACGATTATGTTCAAGGATTTCTCTTATTATAAAGGGGCTACTAAATTTGGCTTGATTTTTATTTCTAGGGGACAGTTTTTTATACACTTTTTGATTAAGTTTAAATTCATAGGGTTTGTCACCTTTAGGGTTAGTTTTTTCTAGCAGTATTTCTTTCTGTGTTTCGCTTTTCTCTGTGACAGTATTGTAAATGGCGTCTACTTTTTCTTTATGGGATAGTACATAGTCTGAGTAGAATGTTGTTGATATTAAGTCTAAAGGATCACGTGAGTTTGTGTGTCCTAAAATCAATTCATGGGGTGTATATTTGGTTGTACTATGTATCGAGCTATTATATGCTATAATTGCATAGGGTAATAGTTCGGGAATTGGTTTATTTTTGTCTTTATCTTTTAGGATTCTTAAATGTTCGATTAATGTAGAGTGATATCTTTCTATAGGGCCATTTGACTCATGGTGTCCTGGGGTTGTAAAGTGAATATTTATTTTTTGGGCTTTTAATAATTCCTTTACTAGTTCGTTATTAAATTCAGAGCCATTATCACTAACAATTGTTTCTGGGCATCCAAAGAATGAAAAATAATTTATAAGTTTGTCACATACTGACTTAGCATTTTTATCGTATACATAGGCTTGTCCGTATTTTGAAAATCTGTCAAATATTGTAAGGCAATTATGTTTTTCAAAAATAAATGTGTCTAAATGAATTATTTGAAAAGGTTTAGAAGGTGTTTCGGTTTTTACTAAAGGCACATACGATTTTTGGCTGCTATATTTTAGGGTTTGACATGTAACACAGTCATTTATAAATTGAGTGATCTCTTGTTTCATTTTACCCCAATAGTAGTTTTGTTTTAGTCTATCATAGGTTTCTGAAATTCCCCTGTGATTAGTTTTACTTTGATGTTGATGGGTCATCAATAAAATTTTTTCATCCTGTTTAATATTATTGACTAGTTTTGTGCATCGTATTATTTTTGGTTTCTTAAAATTTTGTATATATATATTTGTAAAAATTGGGATAAGTTCTTCATTATAAAAATATATATAACATGTTTTTTTATTATTCATGTAATCGCGAATAAATTCTTTAATGATACCAGGGTTTTCCGGTATTTCTACATTATTAATGTAATTCCTTTCGAATGTTTCGAAATCCACTTTTATTTTATGATGAGGCGATTTCTTTATTAAATATTGCAAAGGCTTATTGTTAATTATTTCGTCTAAGATATTTAATCCGGGGTTTTCTGTCTCATTTTGATTACTATGCACAGTATTGTCAGAAGTAATTAAAGCTGGTTGAATTTGAATGTCAGATAAAATGTTTATTCTTTGTTCATTGTTCGCTTGACCTACGGAAATTGAGGGTAATTCGTTATCTAAGTTTCGAACTTGATCTGTGTCAGGGTTATCTCTACTTGAGCTTGCAACTTGAGAGTCAAGGTTTTGTGTCACGGTTATATTTTCCGAAAGATTACGCAAGTATTCAACTATATCGTTGTCAGCGTCTCCGGGATTATTTAATACGGAATCATTTTCGTATAGATTTAACTGAATTCTCGATAAGGCGTCACAATTACTATTCAAAATGCCTTTCTTATAGATAATCTTAAAGTCATATTCATCTAGACGTAATCTCCATCTAGTTAATTTCGAATTTACATCTTTTTGATTAAATAACCATACTAAAGGTCTATGGTCAACATATACATAAAATTGTCGTCCGAATAAATAAGGGCGAAAATATTTACAGGCCCAGACTACGGCTAAAAGTTCCTTTTCTGTTGTTGAGTATCTAGTCTCGGTTTCATTTAATGTACGCGATGCGTAAGCTACCGGTTTATCATTAGGTAATGTTCCTTGAGATAGGATTGCTCCTAAAGCATAGTTACTCGCGTCTGTAGTTAATATAAATGGTTTTGTAAAGTCAGGGTACTGCAATATTGGCGAATTTATTAGCAGGCTTTTACAATGTTCGAACGCATTTATAAATTCAGGCGTGTGCTCTACTTTAGAGTTCTTTTTTAGACATTTCGTCATTGGTTTTGTTATTTTGGCAAAGTCTTCTATAAAGCGTCTGTAGTACCCAATAAGGCCCAAGAAGGATTTTATTTCTTTTTGAGTTTTAGGTATAGGAAAATTTTTTACAGCTGATATTTTTTCAGGATTTGGTTTAATTCCGTTTGGTGTTACGATATGTCCTAAATATTGTACTTCTTTTTTCAAAAATTCAGATTTGTCTAGTTGTATTTTAAAGTTTGCTTCGCGTAGTCTTATAAATATTTTTCTTAGCTTTAAAATGTGTTCGTCTAGACTCGTACTGAAGACAATTATGTCGTCTAGATATACAAAGCATATTTCGTCCTGAAGACCTCTTAATATGTTGTTCATAACGCGTTGAAATGTTGCGGGGGCGTTCTTTAAACCGAAGGGCATTCTTAAAAATTCATAATGACCAAAGTCTGTACTAAATGCTGTTTTGGGAATGTCCTCTTTACATACTTTGATTTGATGAAAACCGTTAGCAAGGTCTAACGTAGAAAAATATTGTGCTTTCCCTAGTTTATCTAATATTTCGATAATATTAGGCAACGGAAATTTGTCTGCAACACTTACATCATTGATACGACGTAGATCGCAAACCATGCGATATTTCGGCTTTCCTGAAGCGTCAAGCTTTTTTGGAACTATCCATATTGGTGATGAGTAAGGAGAATTTGATTCTCTTATTATATTTTGGTCTAGAAGCTTCGAAATTTGAACTTTTACTTCTTTTTTATAAATTTCAGGGTATCTATAACTTTTAGTATAGATAGGAGTGTCTGTTGTTAATTTTATTTGATGTTTTATTGCGTTTGTAAAAGTTAAAGGTATCCCTTCACAATAAAAAACGTCTCTAAATTCAAAACAAAGTTTACGTATTTTTTGTTTTTCTTCATAATTACAATGGTCTAACCTTAAATTTTTTAAATTAGCTTTAAGTTGGTTATCTAGATCTCTATCAGATTTTTGTTCATTTGAATTATAATCGACGAAGTTAAGTTCATTCACATTTAATTTTTCTACTTCTAGAGGTTCAAGAAATTGGATTTTAATTGGGTTTTCTGTTGGATTTAGTATAGTTGTATAAGTAAGGTTATTTTTTATTTCTACTAAACATTCAGGAATTTCTACATTTCCGTATTTTTGGTAAGAAATTATGCCTGTTCCTTCTGTGATATTCACAGGTATTTCTATTTTTTGTATACATCTTGGTGAAATTATATAAGTAAATTTTTTTTTAATAATTTCAGGCGAAAGTTGTTTTTCATTTTTTCCTAAATAGCGTATTGGTATTTCTGTATGCGGCGATTGTAAAGTTCGTGTATTGAAATCTAAATTAGCGTTAAGTTGGATAATAAGATCTAGGCCTATTAATCCATCAAATTTGTTTGAAAAATTAAATAAATAAAATGTATGGTTGCCTTGCGTTTTAAACGTCTGAAATAATGGAATTATTGCTATTTCATTGTGGAAAGATGTAGCATGCGCTGTTTGAACTTGAAATATTTCTCTTTATATTTTCGGGAAAATATCTATAGGCAATTTCTGGTTTTATAAAACTTCGAGTACTTCCAGTATCTAGTAGAAAATTTGCGTCTAATTCGGGTATATGAATATATGGTAATTCGGCTGTGTAGTTATTCAAAAATACTACCTCGTATTGTTGTTCGGGCTCGTTCCCGTAAAATTTACATTATTAGTATTTTCTGGGAAATATTCTGGTTCGTGAGTTTGTTCTTGGTATATGTTTGTGTAACTTGGTTCATATGTATTCATATAACTTTGTTCATAAAATGGATTTTCGAAATTTGGTGTTTCTTGATTATCAGCATAATCAAAGTTTTCAAAAATTGGGAAATTAACATTTGTATTTTCATGATTAACAGTATAATCATATTGAGTATTATTTTGTGGGTTTTGTTCCGAAACTTCTTGATTGTAAAGTTGTTCGGTAATTACCTTTTTATTTTGTATATTATTATTTAAAATTGTGTTTCCAGAACTTGTGTCCATAGGTTCTATTTGTCTTGTTCTTATAGAATTTTGTGCAAAATTGGTGTTAGGTCTCATAAAGGGTCTTTGTTGGTAAAAATTGGGTCTTTGAAAATTTTGTTGAAAATTATTAGGTCTTATATTTGAATTTGAATTAAAGTTATTCGCGTTTCTTCCAAAATAATTTGGAGTATTATTTACAGCATTACCGTTTATGTTATTTTGGAATTTTGGAAAATTCGGAGTTATTGCATTGGGAAAATTATGTGAATAATTAGGGTTAAAATTAGGTGTATAATTTGGACTAAAATTATATAAATAAGGTGGTTTATACATTGGTGGCGATTTTTGGTTTTTATTTTGCGAATTTGTTGTACTCATTGGCACAGGTCTATTTTGTGGTATTTGTGAATTTTTAAAGTAAATAAAATTTTCTTCCTCTCGCACAAATGCCATAGCTTCTTCTAAAGCTGTTGGATTTTTTAGTCGAATAACTAATTGCATATTATAAGGTAACCCTCGTATAAATGTTTTTAGAGCAAATTCATCGTAATGGTTAATTTTTATTAATTTGGTTGCGGGATCTTCATTTGTTCCGTTTAATTTTGCAGATAATAGGCTTCTAGAATCTTGGATTCTCATGCCGAAATTAATAGGGTGTTCGTTTTTAAAAGGTTTTAGATTAATTAAATCTTGTATAAGACAATCGATTGATCTTTGATCAGCGAAGGTACTTATAAGGGCTTGTTTTACTAGAGCCCAAGTATTTAATTCTGTTCGAGATACAATAAGTTCGGCGGCCCTATGTGTAAGTTTACTTAATATGGTGTCAAATAAGCAAATATTTATTGGGTCATTTAAATTAGCCGTGTTTTGAAAAGCTTTTAAAAGGTTTTCGGAGGCTGTTACAAATCTCTGTAAAAGTTTTGGATTCCCGTCAAAATTTGGAATGTTATCAGCTTGGTAACGTAAAAGAGTATAATTAGTTGTCATTATTTTATTTTTATTGTCAGTTGAACCAGATTGAATTGATAAATCGTTTAGAGAATTAATTAGATCGTCTAGGTTTACTTCCTTAAAGAGCTCAATTTTGATAAAATATATATAGGTGTACTTTTTAAAAATTTAAAATGGTTAAAGCAAACTATATTTCCAAAAATAAGTTTCAAATTTACGTTTTGAATTATTTATATCAGAAATTATTACTTATTTTTGCAAATAGAGAAAAAAAAAATGCTAATATTAAAATGTTTGCAATGACTTACAATACTAGAAGAAAAATTAGCTTCATGGGCTTCTTTTTTCTTTTTTCTTAGCTTAGGTCCTTACTGCTAGGCTGGTTTGGCGATTTTTGTCCTCCCCAGTGTGGTTTGCCTCTGGATCGGCGATTTTTGTCCTCCCCAGTGGTGGTTAGGCTGCTGGTTTGGCGATGTTTGTCCCGTTCTTATTCCTCGCCGGTTCCCCAAAGTTGGTCCCGTGAAGTCGCCTTAGATCGGCACTGTCTACTTCTTATGAGCTCCAATTTTTCTCAGGGCTTCTTTGATTCGAGCACTCCCTCGAAGTCACCTTAGATCGGTACTATTTACTTTTTAGGACTCGAACCGTCGAAATACGTAGATTTTCTAGTGAATAAATTTTTTGAAAAAACCGTGTTTTTTGCACGTTTCACTATCCGTACGACTGCGCCAGTTACGTTGTGGTCGAAGAAAACACCCTTTTTAAAAAACGTCAAATTTTTATTAAAAGGTAAAATACAAGATTCAAGATCAAGAGCAGACTAACAAGTGATTCAATCACCGTCCTTTGCTTATATTTATAAGATTTCCTTATCTGTAATTGAATTTGTCACATTCAGCAATATGGGGAACGTAACTCACATGCCTTATGACATCCATTAAAAATAGGTACCCCTGTACTCACCTCGCCCCGATTAGCTCAAAAAACCGAAAAAACGCTGTGACATCCAAATTTAGATGTATATATAGTATATTTATTTCCTAATAGCCAAGCGTTCGAAATAACGAAATAATTCATTTCTTCCTCAAGGATCTATAATAACATAATTATCAGAAACTTTAAGACTTTTTTTGTAATTAAAAAATACTTACACTAATTAAAATGTAAAGACAATAATTTTGAGAGAATTTCCAGAAAATATAAAATTGGATAGATTTTAACTACTAAAATTTTGACATTATTTGACAAGAAATAAACAATTTAAAACCAATTGTTTTTCTGTCAAATAATAATGACAGAAATAGGTTAAATATGTCAAATCTACAGGGTGGGCAGATAAGCGAGGCAAAGGGCTATTTATATTTTTTAAGTTGCTAAGATGGCCGCTAGGGGGTGTAATTACTATCCTTATTTAACAAAGTAGTGTTTCTCGAAATTTCGCCCTATTAAGATAACACAAAAATTAATGCATTTTAAAACTGACGTAAAATCAAGTCTTTATGTTATTAACTTTTTCTTCTTTCTCTGAAAATAAATTTAAACACATTTTTTTTTCAAATAAATGTCTATAAATCGATAACGGGTCAATGGATTTTAATAAACTTGGTATCGCATCGAAAAAAGCATTCCTTGAAGATCCAATGTTATTTAACTAATTGTGTTTTTTTTTAATTAAAAATAGCAAAAAGAAGCCTAATTAAGCACGCGCAAACCGCATCTCGATATCTTGTCTCTAACCTAGAATTTCGTCAATGAAAATTTAACCCATTTGAGTAAAGAAATAGATCTTCCTCGGAATTTCAACCTATTAAGATATATATATGCAGGGTGTCTATTTTAGAGTATACCACTATTGCTATCTCATAAACGGCAAGAGATACGATGTTGGTTAAACCAGAGAAAAAGTGTCTTTTATAGAGGACGTTATTAATCCATTTACAGATTTTTAATTTTTTTCTTTGTTCCTGAAATACCAGGGATTTTGCAAAAATTGCCCAAAATTATTTTATTAAATATCTCAAACAGTTTGTACTTTAGGGAAAAGTTTTATACAACACTTACTTCATTTAATGTTCTCTACAAAATGGCGCCCTCAGATTTTCAATCCGACGTTTTGTCTACCAGCCATCACCATGATTTTTTTTTGTTTACCTACATTTTTTATTTCATTTTCTTGAACAACAATTTGCAGCTAATACATCAACGTACAACAAGAATATTTTTGTCGACGTTTCGTACTGTTATATTCATCTTCATGTTTCCTTTTTCTAGTACGGCTATGGATTTTCACTGAAAGAATGGGCTTCTTCATAAATATCTTTATTTAATAATGTGGATCCCGGAAAATATAATTAAATTTTTTTACGGTTCATCACAAACAAAATTACAATTATATACCTACTAATATTAAAATGGTTTACGTTTTAAAATTAATTAATTACAGTATAAAATAACAAGTTGCGATTAGAAATGTTGGAAATGTCGGCCGTTATTTCTTAAACAATCTCTTAGCATTTTTGACAACTCTTTTCTGAATATTTTTAAGCACTCTTGGTGTTATTTTGTCACATGCCAACTGAATTCTTAGCTTAAGATCATCCAAATTTGCAAGAGTCGTTAAATATACCAAATCCTTTGTGTATCCCCATATAGAAAAATTCATTGGAGTTAGGTCCGGGGAACGAGGTTGCCAATTGTAGGACCGTTATTACCAATCCAGTGCTTGGGTTTAAAATTATTAGGGAATCGGGTACCGCGACGGTAACGATGCGCTGGAGCACCATCTTGTTGAAAAAACTCAAGATTTCTATGCACAACAACCAAGAGCAGGTTGTCTACCATTTCTTGGAAGTCATTTGTCAAAAAATTCAAGTACATGTCACCAGTTAAATGATCCTCAAAGAAGTAGGGACCCGCAACTTTAGAATCCAAAATTCCCAACCAAACGATAATCTCGCACATTTCTTGGAACGCCGACTCTCTAAACAAATATTAGTTTCCTTGTGTCTAGCGGTAATGAATATTACGGTTAAACCACCCATTTTTACAAAATCGGCTCTCGTGGGACTACTATATTTTCTTGCAAATATCAGAATCAAGCCTATGTTTTCGGAGAATCCATCTACAGAAAATTCACTTTTTACGGAAATCTGTTAGCGTTAGATGTTGCACTTTTCGGCAACGATAGTTTCTAAATTTGTGCTGACGTAAAATTTTTTTGGACGAATCTTTGTTAACACCGATTTCTCTCCCAATTTCTCGCAGGGATACGTATTTATTGTCATGATTTTTTATAATTTACGAAGGCTGAAACAATATTTAAATTAAAAGGCGGCAAATTTTACACCAAAGAGGACTTACCTAATACATTTACTTCACCAACTCCTCCTTGGGCTGTTACAGTTGGAGTATGGCTTTGCTTTCTCTAAAAAGATCCATGTTGTCGTAAATTTCTTTCTAGTCTACGGAAAATGCGAACAATGGGAACGGCTCTTTCGGGATACATATGATGGTACAGTTGAGCTGCATTATGTGCGTTACGCATGGATCTCGCTTAATCAAACAGCATATCTACTTTCTCCTCATTTGAATAATCCATATTATTTCAATTATTCAACAACAGACCAATAATTATCACCAAATTAAAATAATTTGACACATGTATTATTTGACGGTTGCTCAGTTATAATAATGCGCATTATCAATTCAACTGTTTTTTCACAGCCGCCTCACTGTAAGTAATTAATTTTAAAACTCAAACCATTTTAATATCAGTAGGTATTTAATTGTAATTTCGTTTGTGATGAACCGTAAAAAAATTTAATTGTATTTTCCGGGATCCATATTATTAAACAAAGGTTCTTATGAAGCCCATTCTTTCAGTGAAAATCCAGAGACGTACTAGAAAAAGGAAACATCAAGATGAATATAACAGTTCGAAACATCGGTAAAAAATGTTCTTGGTGTATGTTGAAGTATTAACTGTAAATTGTGCAAGAAAATAAAATAAAAAAATGCAGGTCCGTATTTAAAAAAAATTGATGGGGGGTGGCCGGTAGACGAAACGTCGGATTGAAAATCTGATGGCGCCATTTGGTAGAAACATTAGAGTAAGTAAGTGTTGTATAAAACTTTTTTCTAAAGTACAAACTTGATGAGATATTTAATAAAATTATTTTGGGCAATTTTTGCAAAATCCCCTGTATTTCAGGAACAAAGAAAAAAATTAAAAATCTGTAAACGGATTATTAACGTTCTCCATAAAGGACACTTTTTCTCTAATTTAACAACTAAACTTGCCGTTTAGGCGATAGCAATACTGGTATACCCTAAAATAGACACCCTGTATATATACATCTTAAAAAAAATTACTTATTTGAAGTCCTATTTCCAAGTGGTGGGGGATATTCAAATGTTTTTCCAAACAAATGTCTATGATTTAAAAATGGCTCAGCGAATTATAATAACTTTGGTAGCGCCATTGGCTTTAAATAGGAAAGATCCGCAACTTAGTGCAAACTACTATTCTTATGGACCAGGGCACTGAATGTAAGCACGTGTGGATGCTTAACTCCGCTGGTTTCTGGTTGGCCGACCATGCAACAGCCGCCGGGGAGATCACGCGCGCTGCCTTGTTGCCAACTTATGCAGAATCTCTTAAAATAACGAATTGTATATTGCTCTCGTGTAGAAAAGTAGAATACAGAATATTTACTTTATTTCACTTCAGACTTTCCTAACTAAATAACTAACAATCAAATTTTGTAAGTCCATTTTATAATATTTAATATATCTGCAGGATGCGTCTAAATTTAGTTACCAAATGAAAACATTTTTTATTATTGATTTCTAAGAAAACGTATTTTAAACAAAGTTGGGGCATGAAACAAAAATATACTTTTCATTATTGAAAGTTAGGTCTGATATACAGCCTTCAACACACATCATGATGTTCAATTAAGCTAATATTTTGTACATATGTGTAATGTATAACGTAACTCCTAAAAAAATGTATGAAATGCAGTATTATGATAAATATTACAGGATCGGTTTGACTGAGGCCTGATTAAGTTTTTATCAATATCATGTTTCATATTTTTCGTAGTTTTTAAGGAAATGAACTTTACTTCTACTAATCATATTAATTTGTGGCAACGAAAATTTGTATCTATTTTCTATAACTACGTATAGTATATACTTTTTATATATCAGTTAACGTGATTCTGGTAAAATTTTAAGTTCAATGGACCAGCACCTAGGTTTAGGCCTCAGGAATCTTGAGCCTGACATTTACAGTAAAACCTTTTTCAAATGAAGGATTAAATAAAAAAATTACAGAAAAAACAAAAACCCATTAAAAAAACACTGAAAAGTAAGTTTTTTTTAAGTCAGTTTTATTTTTTTAGATTCATAAGAAACATTTTTTTTCCTAAACTAGCGAAATGCTAAAAAATGATTAATTTATTCCGGTGTTTACTTCCCTCGTAAAAGAAGAGTATTGTTATCGTGAAAAAATCACTCTCCTAGGTTTTTACAGATCCTCAAGTTTTAAAGTCCTTAGATGGCAAAATACATGTTACAAAATGTTGGTACGAATCCAAGATGGCGAAACAAAATGGCGGCTTATTAAAATATTTAAAAAATCTGCCTCAAAAAACAACTTATTATTAGAATGATTTCAAATTTTGCGCTAGAATTAAGTGTGATATAGAGGCGAATTGTTAAAATTGTGGTACGAATTCAATATGGCGTCCCAATATGCCAAAAAAACTTATTTTTTCCCCGATGGTTTGTCTGTCTATCAATCTGTCTGTATATATGATTTCGCGACGTCTAAAAAACTACTTACCAGATTGACTTCAAATTTTGGTAAAAAATTAAGTCATATGGGGATCGACTCGTAACTTTTTGGTAAAACTGTAATTTGGCGCAACAATATGCCGGTCTACTAAAATGTTACTAAAAACTAATTATCTAATACCTTGAATTTTGCACAAAATCCAAGTGTTATATATTATTCCTAATAAACTGTTGGCAAAACAAAATAGCGGCCTAATAAAATATTTAAAAGTTACGGATTACGAAATGAACGTAAAAAACCATTTTATTTAATTGACTTCATATTTTTTGCACAATAATTAGATGTGATATAGGGATAAAGTGGTAAAATTGTGTACGAATTCAACATGACGGAACGGACAACGGCGCCTCGAATGGCGCTCTAACGAAATTTTTAAGAAATCAGTGTAAATAATTTACATATTTGATTTATTTTAAACTATGCTCAAAAATCAAGTTTGGCATAGATACAAACTTGTTAAATATTGGTTCCGATCGGATATGGTGACGAATCCAATATGGTGGAAGAAAATGGCGCCCAATAAAAGGGTTTGAAAAGACAGTAAATATATGCTACTATATAATTGACTATGTGCGAAAATAAATGGATCACATTTCTCTGTTCCCAATAAACGAAAAAGGTCATACCGCGGGAAATTCCGGGTAAATAAAATTTACTGATTTTTGATTTTGTATTTTTTAAATTCTTATTCCATTGTGAACGTGATGACATATTTATGTTTTATTTTAAAATTTTACTTTATATTTATATTATATACCCCGTGTTTGTCATAACTGCCGATTAATCCTACTAGGAGGTCAAATTTCAATAATACGAAAATCTCATAAGCATATATACCTAGTTATCAGAGCTTATTCGGATCACTTATATTACTTTTCGTTTAAAGTATTGGGTTTAAATTCGGAATTTGCTATAGCTTTTGTATTTACACAGAAAATGGCTACTACACACCGTCTCTGTTCTCGCCCTTTTAAAAACTATTTCAAAACTAGTTTCATTGGGGAGAAGGAAATCTAATTCCCTTTTTAGTACATATAGTAGCGTTTATTACGTCTATTATAAATAAAAAATGTTGTTTCCTTTTAGAGTTTGCTTCCTTTACCTAAAACGTTTGATGGCATTTTTTTCTTACATTTAATTCTAATATGTACATTATTTATTAACCAGCAAAAAAAAGATCAACACATAATTTAATTCTTATTTTAATTATTAAGGCAAGTTCCCTAAAATTTAGTTTCAATTTGCGAATAATTTTCCAAAGAAGAAACAAACTACATAAAATGATAAAATAAAAATAATTTTTGCTAATAAAATTCGCCTAGAGAAATCAAAGATACGTATAGAATCTAAAATACAAATACAAGATCATCCCTATACACAAGTCTCTCATACCCTTGAAATGTTAAGAAATAAAAATACATATTTTAACAGAAGTATACTAAATATTAAGTTTAAGTCTGATGATCATTCGTCTTTAGCACATGAACACTGAATTACTATCGTAGTAGTATATACCAACACTGCTTAAATATTATTATTATGGTGTTACCTTATTTTTTAAACACACATTATAATAATTACAAATGAAGTCTTGAAGGCTCGCGCTTGTTCACGAAGACAGTGTCACGAACCAGAATATTCCCTTGTTTATAACCCTGAAAATAAGAAAGTAATAAAACATATTTACTTATTTTTAAATGATCAGTAAAAACACCTTAACAGCAGAATCTCGAATTATCCAGAAATCTGTTTTTACATAATTGTTATTGACAACTAATGACAAGAGAGTCGTTTTAAAAAATTATTTAGAAAGAGAGATACAGTAAGAAAGTAATGTAATTCATATCTTTTACTTTAAGGGTCGCATTTTAAATAAATCGGTTGTTATTGGATGCCTATAACCACTTAAAATCTCAATTTTTTTATTAAATATTGTAAAAAAGCCACTAACGGAAGAATCATTTTAAAAAGTCAATTACTTAATTATGAGGTATTGTAAAAAAAATATATTTTACCCCCTTAAGGTTTGAATTTAGAAAGAAGCGTTAACAAATTTTTAGAACTTTATTCTATGAGTTCTCTTACGTTTCAATTAGTTGAGGAGTTATTGCTAAAATAGCAGACATTTCACCCCTCAAGGTTGTAATCCCGAAAAATTCAATTTTTTAGGTATTTAGTTTGGTAAGTTAACAAAAGAATCGTTTTAAATTCTTGTTCACTTAGTTTGAAAAAGTAAAAACACATTTTACTCCTTTTTACTCACTTAAGGGTGTATTTTTAAATATTTTTTTTTTGAAATTTGCATATAAAAAGATTGACTTGTTTCGCCATTTTTTGACATACACGCACACAATTTTTCAATGTCAGAACATTAAAAAGTATCGAAAATCTACGCCCGTGACACCCAAAATGTAATCCCTGCGAGACACTAACCTAGACTAGTTTTAGTTCAAATTTTAAGCGAACCGGTTTGATCATTCTCAAATTATCGTTGGTAAGCGGAAATTTTGTTTACATATACACAGACCCACACAATCACACAGATATCATATAAATTTGTTCTAAAAATATATTTTTCGTATTCTAGGAACTCTAAAACTTCGATTAAACACAATATATATTTTTTAGAAAAAATCAATACTTAATCTATATGGCGTACATAGTGTATTATTAGCTGTTACATGGGGCAATAAAAATAACTCCTTTTTATTCGCTTAAGAGTGGAATTTAAAAAAATTCTGAAATTTATATTTGGATAATTATTTTTAAAAGCCATTGACGAAAGAATCGTCGTAAAATATTTTTTAGGTAAAGGCATATTGTAAACAAAGTATAGAGATATTTAACCCTTCATAAGGGTTAAATTTTGAAAACCCCTTGCTTAGTAGATGCATATGATATACAAGAAAACCCTGTTCACAATTTCAAATTTCTAGACACGATTATTTAAAAAATATAACTTTGTCACATCCCGACTATTTGACCGACTTTCTAAAATTAAAATTATTAACACCCTTATATATATTAAAATCTCTGTATCAAATTTCTTTTGTTATCCTTATATAGGTACTTTACGAGATAATCGAACGTTTTCGTACATACATATCACCCTGTATATACACCGGCATAGATTAAATTAAAATAATTAGAAGATGTATCTATTACTGCTATTAATGATCCATTGCAATCGATATATTCAGTAAAAGGAAATCTTATAGTTCCAAGTTTCTAGACCCGATTATTTAAAATATATAACTTTGTCACATCCCGACTATTTTTGACCGACTTTGTGAAATTAAAATTATTAACACCCTTATATATCTTAAAATCTCTGTATCAAATTTCGTTTTTTATCTCATATACTTTACGAGATAATCGAACGTTTTCATACATACGTATCACCATGTATATACACAGACATAGATTAAATTAAAAAGTGTAATTAGAGTATTTATCTATTATTACTCTTAATGATCCATTGTAATTTAATATAATTCATTAAAAGGAAATCTGAAAAACCTGAAACTTGGAGAATACTGAAATTTTCTTGAATTGTGATACCCATAATATCAGATTTATTGTCCATTGTTGTTTACACAATAATGTAAAAGCACAAATGTAAAAATGGTTCTATTTAAAAGCGGCAAAACTCGAACGATTCACTAGCGACTCTGAATGTAGTATGAAATTAATGTTATATTCGTATACGCACTAAATTGCGAGAGCAATGTCGGCAACGTCGCTCTAAATTCCTGACTTAAATACGTAGCCCCTTCCAAGCTTCTACCACCGTTCGATGAAAGGCGGTGATCCGACTGATCGATATCAAGAATATTAAACATTTGGCGCTGAGCGTGTGAACAAGTAGAACCTGTGTTACAAAAGGGTTTTTGCACGTCTTTCCTGTTTAAAGCCAATGGTAGTTCTAAATAAAGTAAACCTTAGGGATCCAATGTCACCTAAGTTTTTGAGTTTGTGATTTGATAAGTTACCACTGGAGGGCGTTTTTTGTAACAGAAATTGCAAGTTTTCTAAAGAAAAATTAAATCTATCGGTATGTTTTTGCGTGAAAAAACAGCAAGATGAAGCTCAAATAAGCTCATGCAGGCATCTCTATAACTTCTTCCTAACCTAAGCGCAAAGAGCGATTTTCGGGAAAAAACTTAAGCACGTCCATATAATTTTTTGCTCACTGAAAAGAAGAAAATCAAAGCTCCCATAAGCTAGAATATTAGCGAGTGTTTAAAAAATAGGGGAATAAAATGAACATTTTGACAAAATTTGTTACTTTACTGGCGATTTTTGGACATGTTCAAAATAAATTTGGTTGTTTGAAATATTAATCTGCACATATACAATTTAGTGTTTAAATAAAAAGCACTCATTGCTTCCCTCAATAATATAAGTAACATGCCGTTGAAAAAAATGACAAACTCCTAAATTATATTGGAAAGAAATGTCAAATCTTTATTAAACGCACTTTCATTCTTATTAACTGTGTATGTAAGTGTGCAAAATGCCTTTCACAAACGATGAAGCCGTTGATATGATTGCAATAGTTGAAAGACAGACCTGTCTGTTCGAAAAATTTTAAAAGACAAGAGTCAAATTTAATACTACCGTAAAGTATTATTTTGTATTATGTATCTACGTGTTTTTTTAGCTTCACCCTTACCACGTAGTCTTGCACCAGGCGTTTAATGCAGAAGATTTCGATCATAGATTAAATTATTATCTCTGGATGTTAGGCATGATTTATGAAAACCGAAATTTCTTATCACAGATTCACAGTATGGACCGAAGAAGCTACTTTTAATAGTGAAGGTAGGGCAAACATGCATAATATGCATTTGTGCGGCACCAAGTACGCTGGAGTCTAAACGTGTGATGTGGCATTGTAGGAGGCAGAATTATCGTAACCTATTTTTTTTAATCTAGCGCTAACTGGTAACCTCTTTTTAGAGTTTTGGATCAATGAGTTGCCAGTTGTGTTAGATGATGTATCACCAAATATTAGGCAAATCAAGTTCTTGCAGTTGGACGGTTGTCCAGCGCTTTTTCTCATTAACGTTCGGAACCATATCAACGAGACTTTTCAAGAGCGCTGGATAGGAAGAAGATACTTATTTCCTTGGCCGGCCAGTTGCGCGTCAACTGGCCGACTTGAGGGGACGCGTGAAAGTCATTGTTTTTCACTCCACCGACAACAAGCTTAGATATGCAAAACAGAATTCGAAATGCAATTTGACGGCTGCCTGTGGCTGAACTTGAAACGGCAGTTTTCTTTACCCATGAAAGTTTGGAACAATGGGTGGAACGTGAACATTGAAGACTTAAGAGGCATTAAATAATATTTTTTGGTGAAAATCGGTTCTTCTCAGGGTCACAGTATGCAAAAAGATGATCCTTCTCGAATTTAAACCAAAGCAGTCATTTTGATAGTGGTTTTAGTTAAAAAGAAATATTTCCAAAAATTAAAATTTTTATTCCATTTTAGGCATTTGGAGTTTTTTATAACAGATATAGCAGAAGATATTTAACAAACATGACTCGATGTTATCTTAGCTTTAAATCAATTTGGTAAAACTTTTATTTGCCAAAATTTCAGCTTAGGAAAGATATCGTGCGGTTTGCGCGTGCTTATTTGTATTTTATTTTCTTATATTTTCGAGTAAAAAACCTTATGCATTCGTTTCTTTTTTAGAAAACAAAATAAAAAACTTAGGTAACGTTGGTTCCCTAAGGTTTGCTTTTGTCAACTCTACCAAAGTTATTGAAATGCCCATTGACCGAAATTTTAGATTAGAAACAATATATCGAAATGCGGTATACGCGTGCTTAATCAAGCTTCATTTTGTTATTTTATTTAGAAAATTTGTAATTTCTGTTATATTATCAAAAAAGTGGCAAGATCCCAAATTAAAAACACAATTATTTAGATAACGTTGGATCCCCAAGGAATGCTTTTTTCAGCGATTCCAAGTTTGCTCCGTTGAGGCATTATCGCTTTATAGAGATTTATTTGGAAAAACCTTTGTTTTCAGACATAGAAGAAAAAGTTAAAAACAAAAAGACTTGGTTTTATCTCAGTTTTAAAATTGCATACATTTTAGTGTTATCTTAATAGGGCGAAATTTCGAGAAACACTGCTTTTTTTAGTTAGGGATAGTAATTACGCCCTTTAGCGGTCATCTCATAAACTTAAAAATTATTTCCAGAATTTTCTCGTGGCCACTTTGGTTATAAAATTTTTTACCGAAAATTTCTACAATGAGTGGTTTCCGAGATAGAGCAGCGTACCTCGCTTATTTGCCCACCCTGTACAATATAAAAATGGGGGATGTTCATACATTTAACCTATATCTGTCATTATTATTTGATAGGAAAATAATCGGTTTTATATTGTTTATTTCTTGCCAAATAATGTAAAAATTTTAGTAGTTAAATCTATCCAATTTTATATCAATTTTATATTTTCTGAAAATTCGCTCAACATTGTCTTTGCATTTTAATTACTGTAAGCATTTTTTAATTGTAAAAATAAACTCCTAAATTTTCTGAAAATTATTAATTATATCGAAACCTTGGCTATAAATGAACTATAGAGTTTTTGGCCGAAACCCATTTTTATTTCTTTATACTATTGTTAGTATACGGCCGTTACCTTAGGAAAAGTAACTACTTATAACATTCAGTTACTTGAGAAAAAAGTAACTTCGCTAAGTTACAAATAACTAAAGTTTTAAGATACATTTTTCAAGTTACTTTTTAGATTGCTTTTTATACATGCATATATTTTTTAGTATTTCGGAAGGTGACAAACGACTGTTCTGCGTACACATCTTGATAAATAGTGCTATTGTTAAAAATGGTTAGTTTAAAAATAATTTTTTTTGTTGTGTTTATTTCAGAACTCAAAAGTATGAAAACATCATAACAACATAAACGTAAAAATAAAATAAACTAAAACAAAATAAAATGTCGTATACTGGAGACTGCAGAAAAAACTAACAGATAACGAACGTTTCACTTTTAAATCATTATTATCACTATTATCAGTAATTTGCCTAAAGTATAATGAACTTTTCAAACAAGTTGTGTGATAATTCGTGTCTTCTGGGAGTATTGATATATGCAAATTAAAACAACCTTTTTACCGGCGCTGAAGACGCTAATGATGTATCATACTTTAAAAAAACCTGCTTGATTAAATGATAATCTTTAGATTTTGTCTTTTGTCGGATAAATACTTTAAAAATTCTAATTCAATTTTGTTATTTAAAAATATTTCAATTTGGCTGATATCATTGTCATTGTCAGATTCAGGTGGATGTAAGGTGGGTTAGAGGGTCATTGTCACAAGTCGAAAAAATCATTTTGAACCAGTTTTTGGTCTACGCCGTTACTATTATCATCTATATCCTGATGATCTGATGCAACTTTCCTTGCGGACCGGTAACCAGCGAAGTATGATTTAAGGTATTGTTATTGCCACAATTGATTCTTTGGAATGTATATTTAAAGAAAAGTAGTTTTAAAAACATTGTCTCAAGCATTTTATAATTTTTTCCAACACCATAGACGATATTTTATATTCTTGTTCATGCCTTAGCTTAAACAGTTTTACTTTTAGAGATACTACAAAAAATCCAAAGTATTGGCGATAGGTTTAAGAAGTGTGCGATAATCTTCTAAGTACTGCATTTCTGTATCCTTATGTGAATCCTCATTTTAAGTCCAGTTTTTCGAATAGTTCCCTTAGATAGTCTTTATTATCTAAAATCTGCGAAATCGATTTGCAGAAGCAATTCCATCTGGTGACGGAGTGGTAAGAAAGTGTGTGACCTAGTACTTCTTGTATCACCTCGGCACTCTTTGGTCTGCCAGCTTTGGTCCATAGTTTATTGCATTTTTGCGTTATTTTCTCATGTCTAGATCTATTTGCGCTAAGCGAGCTGTGAACATCAGTAGTAACAAGCAAATTTAACGTGTGAGAAAACTGATTTTCTGTCTTGACTCTCTCCCTCTTCCTCCATATTTTTCGGAAAAAGTTTTCCTCTTTTTCTGAATCATTGTCTGATTCCGACTCATTTGTTTCTTTAATTTTTGTAGCTAATTGAACACTGTACTCTCGAAATGCTTTCACAAAGTTCGATCCACTCTAAATTGAACTGAAGTTGGATATCTTCAAGCATTTCAGCACTTCGACTAAAAGTGGCATGTTACGGCGAGGAAACTTCTTCATTTGGCAGACCAAATGTACGCAGTTGTGCATACAAATTTCGTCAAATCGAATTCGCTTTTAATCCTACTCAAGTAAACTTTATACTCTTCATTTAATTTATTCTTTCTACTGATGTTCTTCTGCTCATTAAAGTAAAATTGGTAGTGGAAAATTAACTTTAAAGCTGTCGTACTCTATTATATATAGACAAAGGAGTCATTGTTTCAATTATAAATCTAACCTATCAAATTCTTTTTGATTCACCTTGAGACCAACCTTAGCAGTAGACACTAAAGTTGACTGTTTTAATTCTCTTTGAGGTAGTTCTGGTCTTCTATACTGGAGATACTTTCCCTTTTCATAGTTTTCTTTTTTTCAAGTTTGTATTTATTATATTGATCAATGCTATTGGGATGCTTCTTACGAAGGTGTTTTAGAAAATTTGAAGTGCTATTGGAAGTATTTCACCAACTGTACAACGCTCACACTTAATTTCAATGTGGTCTGAAATTCTTCTAATAAATGAAAATAATTTTCATATATCATCAAATAGCAAAAATGCTTGGTTCTTTGTTTATTTCGTTTCTTTCTCGAGACGCTTCTGATGACCTCTGAGGTCTACTGCTTTGCCAACTTCTGCTGATGTTGATGCTCCACTAAAACAACAACAAACAAGCTATATTGAATAACCCATGAGTAACTTTTCTTGATGAAGGTATACGTTTTGTGTTCCTAGAATTCGAGTCTGTACTCAGTTAGAATCCCATTACAAATTTAATTTAAAAGTTTCAGTTTTAAGATATTTTGAAAAGTGTCAAAAAATTGTTTCTTTTTAAGTTTATTTCGTTATTTGAAAAAATATCAAAAATCCAAAAGAACTTTTTACACTAACTTCATTTTATTAATAACCTGGATTTATTATTTGTTTTTTGAACGTCTCCATCAACCAAATAATTTAGATTTTCTCTATATAAAATTTAATGGTTTAACGCATTGAGGCTTATGTGAAAAAAAAAAATTAAATTTGAAGTTGGCGCAATACACGGCTGTATTTGGCTGATGGATATGTATAAAAAAGCTAATAAAAACCTACTTACCTCTCACTTTCTGACATTTGTGGGACTGAGCTATCAAGTTTTAGTTTTTTCCGCAATGAACCTTAAAAAAATCTGGTCTAGATTTTCTTTTGGCCGTTAACATCTTTTCTGGCAGGTAATCTGGATCTGATTATAACTATCAGGCAAAAAAAAATTTTGTGCAAAATTTTACTTCATTAAGACCAGGTACTGATTTAATATTAATGTAATGTATTCATTTGAATGGAGTAGTTACTATTTCATTTTTATATATATGGTAGCTTTACAGTGGGAGTACGAAATGTCAAAAAACTCTTGCCAATGGAATCATTACCGTCACCTTCCAAGATATATATCCTGCAACTCTAAGCTTCAGTCGCTTCGGCTACGAACGAGCCAACGCCTATCTGTTGTAGACTGCTACTACACTTTTAGTTAGTGTTTTTTTACTCACAAGATGTTTTATTCTAATTGGTTGTGTTCTTTTTTAAAGGTTCAAAATTATACAAGGAAGAAATTATTATTAATTAGAATTAATAAAAGATCCGCTGCCAATAAAATCATTCTGCTCCACATCATGTCAAACGAAAAAAATTGTGTTCGTGTAAAATAGTTTCTTGTTTCATAATGTTCTATGTTTTAAAAATTAATTTAACATAGATGATTTCACTTGTTTTGTGAATAATACCTATGACTATAACATAAAAAAAGTTTTTAATTATATTTTGACTGATGTGTTTTTATCGTGGTTTTTTTAAATTGTTCTGCCAGTTTTTAAACTTTTCATTCTGCTAACGTATATATGTATTTTTAGTTTCGTAAATATGGTCTAATATACCGAAACGTTGAGAATCAAACATATTTAGATCATCAAAGTTTATGACTTTGTCGTTGACCTAATCTAACCAGCCCTACGGTCACAACAACTAGAGGTCACTAAAAACTGGAATTAAAAAACTTTTTTACCCCCACTCGTAGTTTTCAGACAAAAAATAAATTAAATTTCGTATACATATTTATATAAAAAAGGCATATTTCTCGTTTGCTCACAAATAAAAAAAATGTAATCTACTCCCCTTGTTTAATAATTCATTAAAATGCAGTGGCTCGGTAGCTCCACGTCTGTTAACGGACGGCATAAGGAATTAGCATTTTATTGTATTTCTATAAAACACACCCTATAGCAGTGGCGGCTCGCCAGGTGAGGCAACTGATGCGCTGCTTCACCTACATTTCTTCTGGTTAAATCTTACCAAAGAAATAATATAAATATTAAAAAACATAATTAATTATATTTACTTTGTTCGCAACACTCAACCTCAAACACTCTATTAAATTATATATTTTATACTTAGCGTTTAGCAGCATAATAAATGCCTACAATACGAGTTCGGTGTGCTCGAGAAGCAGCTTAGTGTAATTAATCCTCTACAAAAATATCTAGCACGTATTGTGATAATTTCGACAAAATGCAAAAGTAGAAAACAAATATGAATAAATTATTACCTATGCTTACCTCAAGTGAAGACATCTTGATACCTTAATATGACACTTACGACTACCGCATCACCATGTGGAACGTTGCTCAATGATCCATCCAAAAGCTACTAAGCCCAATAAACCTGTTGAAGACGGATCGGATTACTAGACGCAATGAATAGGATAAACTTCGACTTGTTTCTACTCGACCTTGTATAATTAACATAATAATGCTATAATTAAGAGTTAAAAGTAGCTTTAGCTACTTTCGGTAACTTAAGTTACCTAATTAAAGTAGGTTTTGTAAGTAACTAGCTGCTTTTTAAAGCAATCCGATAGACTGTGTATTCATTCAAAGTATATATATATAAATATATATATATATATATATATATATATATATATATATATATATATATATATATATATATATATATATATATATATATATATATAGGTGGGCACATTTTAAATTTTTTATACGTTAAAAAATAAAATTTGTGGAACATATTCGTAGATATATATGTTATAGGAAAACATACAGAAAATTAATGAGGTTCATTTGTCTTTTTTTACAGGGCGACCGGAAAATGTTCGAACCACTTTTCGGGATATATAGGATATTTTCCTTCCCATAAAACTCTTATTGAAACTTTCGTTTTCGCCCAGAAACTATAATATTTCACACTTAGTTTACTTTAAAGTTGCTAATAAAACATATTATTGCCGCAATACATGATACTAATGTACATATATGTACGATGTCACTAAATGTGTAATAAAATACATTTTATTTGACATATTTAGAAAATTAGCAGTTTTGTTGCTAAGATATAAGGCTCGAAGATGCTACTTTTGCTTATTCTCAAAATATGAAAAATATCTTTTGCGAGCGTTTTAAACAAAATTCATCTTTTACATCGCGCCGTACAATAAAAAAATTGAATCTTACTCACATTGAATACGTCGTTCTATAAACAATAGATCTGTTAATATATCTCAAAAGTTTTATTAAAAAATAATATTAAATAAAAAAGTTATTAATCATTTAAAAATAAGGACACTTTTTTGACTCACCCTATATATATATATATATATATATATATATATATATATATATATATATATATATATATATATAGATTTATCTGTCCATCGCTGTGACAACCAACCCTCAAATTTTCATGCGACGTTCCGACATCCAAATTTGGATGTCACAGCGTTTTGTAGGGTTTTTGAGCTAATCAGAGCGTGGTGGATAGAGGGGTACCTATTGTTAAAGGATGTCACAAGGCATGTATTGTAAAAATTTTATACAGAAAAAAATACATATACATCCGTCAATTTCTGTATATTTTTTATACAATAGAAATTTAAGGTATACTACTTTGTGACATCCACTAAAAAAGATCTGTATATTTATTTGATTAGTAATTACTTGTGACATCCGAAAATTGACAACACTACAGCTGTGACTTCCTAAAAGAGAGCCGAGGAATTTATTAGAATAATTTAATTTTTACGTTTGCATACATCCGAGTTCAAATTGCGTTTACTCAGTTTTGCGCCAAAGCTTCTTGCGACATGCCGTGGCTGGAGAAATATTTGTCTCAATTTGTATTTATAGGTAATCCCAATATTAAAATATACCTGTTGTGCTCTTCGTTGTGTGTATTATGATGTGCAGACATTTCATTATCCTGCTTTATTAATTTTATCATTTGCTTTCCAAGATAATGCATTAGTAAAAGTAAATTGTGTCATTAAGTTCTTTAGTACTGATGAGAACATAATAAATGATAATACAAAATAAATTTGTTTCTTGAGAAATAATCATTATCAACATAATTGTAAACTGGTCGGCGAAATGAAATGAAAAATTTCAAAATTTGAACTTATAATATAGGTAGTTTATAGTTTTTTCTGGCACAACAAGCAGGTTTTTACAGTTTTTTAAAAAATGTAAAAAACTTTCAAAAAGTTCTTTACATGGATTGTTTACTTACTTCCGGATTCATTTAAGGAGTTTAAGATTAACACCGGTATTAAACTTAGTACTTCTAGTAAGCCGACCATAGTTCAAGTAAACTGGACTATGGCCGTAAATGTCAAGTAAAATCCCGTTATGTAAACTTAAACCTGGTCTAAGGAATATGAGCATTAAAATTTAACAGTATATCATTGAAACCGCGAGTTTTGAGGTATGCCGTCTATAAAAATGCAGATTAACAAAAAAAATTAGCTTTTGTTGGTTAATTAGTGATAATTTTTTTATAAAGTTAACATTAATAGCAGTAGTAGATGTTCCTGTGTAAGCATGTGTATACAGGATTATTGATTAGAAGTTAGTCACCTACTTAAATTGTTATTGTGGAATTGAGCTCCAGTTTCTTTATGTAAAAAACTTTTGCTTATCATAAGACAAAGAAAAGGTATATGAGGGTGTATATCTTCTAACTTGAAAAGTAGGGGTAAAATGCACTTTCATATTGGTAAAAATCCACTATGGAAGAATAAAATGGCGGCCCATTATAAGGTAAAAAGATAATTACTAACAAACCACTTATCCAATTTCCTCAAATTTCGCAGAATGTAGGGAACATATCCAAGAAGATCAAATAAAATATCAGGTTAATAAAATTTTAGGAAATTATTACTAAAAACTGCTGCTCCAGTTTACCTTATCCATTGCACAGGAACCAAGTTTGATGTAGACGGAACGGCCTGTATATTATTTTATTTTCAGATTCTTCCCTTTCTGGCCATTTACCTAATATAGGGTGTGGGGTCTACAGAGTCGTTCAAGATTTATGGGCACCTTTCGAAAATATTAGAGGCACATTTTACGTCAAGAGCCACGTATTTTCCTAGATGTGCGATTAAAATGAGGTTTTTCAGTAGCTTTATAATGAAAATTATGTATATTGACATTTCTGTTTCTGTGGAATTGTTGCTTCGTCAGTAAATAACACAAAACAGTCAGCAAATCTCTTTGAATTTGTTTTTGTGCCCAGCGACAAAAATCTAGTGGGCCTTATTTTTACAAATGAAATTAAACTGTCAAAAATAAAAATTTGAGTTGTCATGCTCTTGTCTGAGTTTTGTATTATAAACTAAGTACAGTTTTTAGTGTAAGACGCAAAGATGAATTTTAATAGACAAGACAAACCTGTTTTAAATGAGAAGAACGAGTTAGCGGTAAGTAAAAAAGTTATAGAATACCCACATGTTGGCTAAAAAGAATGGCAAGGGAAACAGATGTAAGTGAAACCACTATTTTACGAATTCAAAAAAAAAACAAGTTTCACCCATATTACATTGAACTTCTTTAAGAATTGTATGAGGATGATTTATCAAAGGTGACTAGATTTTTGTCACTGTTCACAACACCAAATTCTGAGAGAGCCAAGATTTACTAATTTTGTGTTATTTACTGACAAAGCAGCATTCTGCAAAATTGGAAACGTCAATAGACATAATTTTCATTACGACGCTACTGAAAGTCCTCACTATATTCGCACAACTAGTCACCACCTATGGTCTTTTAACGTCTGGGGTGGACTCGTTGGAAATTTTGTCACCAGTCCGCATTTTTTTGAAGAAAGGCTTACTGCACATCTATATCTCTAGTTTTTGAGGGAAAACTTTAGAACACTGTTATACCAAATCCCTATTAGTGTCCATGATCAAATATGGTTTATGCATAACGGTGCCCCAGTTCATCATAGGGCTGACATTCATGCATGTCTTACTGAAGAATTTAGGAGTGCTGGATAGGAGGAGTGTTGTGACCCCATTATTTTATAGTCATTTTATTTGTGAATAGTCTTAAGTATTATATATTCATTAGTCTAGAGATAGTTTGACACGTAAATGCAATATTTAGACATACATTATATTTCGGCGGAACCTTCCGACAAAAGCTGCTTTAATGGTCGTTTATTGCAAGGGAAATTCTAAGTAAACAATATGTATTTTAAATTCTACTTCAAATTCTATTTTATGCACGTTCTTCCGCCCCAAATATTATTATACCCGAAAAAACCTATCATAAACTCATTTACACTATGTCGATAAAGCTTGGGAAGGTTCAGCTATAAAAACATTAAAAGAAACCATTGTAGTACAATAAGCAATGGCGTAGCAAATACTCCCCAAATTACTTTTATAGTCACCTTTTTTAATCAATTTTACAGATACGCCACTGCATCTCAAATTAGGGAATTCATATAAAAATAAGTTCTAGGTAGTCAGTAGGAGTAGGTCAGTCATTATGTCAGTAGAATTAAGTCAGTAGACACAGTAAGAGTAAAGATTTGTTAGAAGTAAGAAGTGTCCCTCTTGTACAGAAGATAATAGAGAGATTTGAAACAAGTTGAAGTATTTACATTTACTACCAGTGCTAATACAAAATACTAAAATTATTAAATCATAACAGTGGTGGCATTCGGCGAGTAATAAAAATATTAAAACATAACATTGGTGGCAGCGGATCTGGATATAATACCCCGTGTTTTCTGAAGGAGCGCCTAGAACGCAGCAGGAATCACACCAGTTAAACCACATCGGTATACCAAAGACAGGAAGTTTCAACAGACTTGGAGGAGCGCCCAGTACGCAACAAGTTTCGAGAAGAAGAAAGAAAACGAGGAAATTCGCCTTACGTTCCAGCTAACTAAGGATGAAGCTGTAAGTTTTTTTCTTTTATTTTCCTGTTGTGGTGACACTATTTGTTTTTTTTTATATGTTATGCATTTTTGAAATTATATAGATATATTTATTTTGTGAAAGGTACTGCAAATACGTTGTGTGTTGAAAAAGTAATTGAATAATCGACCGTATAACTTATCTGTATTTAAATTTTTACCCAAAATTTTTATTAGTATTTAATCTTTATAATTTTAACAAACAAAAAAATGGCTGAAGGAAAAGATGCAATTGATGTATTAAATTTAATAAATTCATTTGACGGCTACGGCGATGGAAATTCTCTTCAATTTTTTCTAAAAAACTGTGACGCAGTAATGCATATTGTGAAAGAAAATGAAAAAAATAAATTAGCTAAATTAATTTTTGGTACTAAATTAAAAGGTAAAGCTCAAGAGGTGACACAATATAAAGAATTTTTAAATTGGGACGAAATTAGAGATTTTCTTTTAGAACAGTTTACGGATAAAAGACCGCCTTCTCATTTTTTAACTCAAATAATGAATATAAAACAAAACTTTAGGGAAACCGTTACAGAATATGGGGATAGATTAAGATACCTGCATAATAAATATAAAGAAACTTGTCATTTAAATTATGAACATAATTCTGCTAAGGTATTAATAGAAAATTTAGAGTCAATTTTAGTAAACACGTTTGGACAAGGGCTAAATGATGAAAAAATACAAATTCGAGTAATTGCTGAAAACACAACAGATTTAGACAGGGCATTATCATTAGCAATCGAAA
The DNA here is from genome assembly GCA_030620095.1 of Kuschelorhynchus macadamiae. Classification (NCBI taxonomy): domain Eukaryota; kingdom Metazoa; phylum Arthropoda; class Insecta; order Coleoptera; family Curculionidae; genus Kuschelorhynchus; species Kuschelorhynchus macadamiae. The sequence goes on along the minus strand of JAUTXW010004008.1, from coordinate 16,180 downwards.
TGGAACTCGAAAACAACGTTAGAGCAAAAAATTCAAATTTTAAAAATGTAGGTTTTGTGGGTCAGGGAAATAGAAATTTTAATAACCAAAATCCTAAACTTTTGTGTATGTTCTGTCATAAAAATAATCATATAACTTCTCAATGTAGGCAACTTATACAATATGAACAAAATATGGGAAGAAATAATTTTAATAATCCTAATTATCAAAGCTTCAGTCCACAACAACATTTTAACGCAAATTCTTCAAATGGGCAAAATTATAACGGGGAACAACCTATTAATGCTAGAAGTAATTTTTCTTACAGGGGAAACGATACGTCCAATCCCCGTAGTTCAAACAGACCTCAAATGCTTTCAGAGATACCTCAACAACAGCGACGATACCGTCCTAACTATAATAATGAACCTGTCAATAATTCTCATCAAATACAAACTATAACGTCTCTACCCCCCAGTAGCCTCCAACACAATCTTAGTATTTCTCCTCCACAACCAACTACATCTGTCCAAGAATTTTCGGAAAACGACAACGAAGCCTTGGTTGTGAACAGCCCGCCAAGCGCTTCGTAAAAAGTTCAATCAGTATAAACAGTAGCTGTTCAAATAATAAGAATCCACTAGAACATATTAAAATCAAACCAACTCGTAATAATTCAAATAATATGTCTCCTAAGTCAGTATTATTCTCTAATAATTGTAAACAGTTAGATATAATTGAAATAACTTCATTGGGCACTAAAAAGTCAGAATTGCAAATTTTGTTAGATACAGGGGCTGATGTTTGTTTATTAAAGGAGTCGATTTTACAAGACTATTCAAAGCTAAATCAAAACTGTATTATTGAACTAAAAGGTATAAGTAAAGAACCGGTTTTTACCGAAAGGTCTATATAATGTAACAATCCAATTAAAAGATAATAAAATATTAATTCATCCTTTTCATATCCTACCAGATAGCATTCCTATAAAAAATGACGGAATTTTAGGCCGCGATTTTTTGCAAAAATATAAAACTAAAATTAATTATGAAGAAGAAACTGTTTATTTTGAGGACAATTGCTTTAAGATTTTGCCTTCAGAGACTTTAACGACTATACCCCCAAGATGTGAAATGATAACTTATGCTTTGGCCAACGTTTCAGGTACTGAAGGTATCGTAAAATCGAAACAACTTGCTGAAAATCTCTATATAGGTTCTTCTTTGACCAAAGTACATAATCATAAATGTTTAATTAGTATTTTAAATATATCTAATGAACCCTTAACAATTGCGTTACCCAGAGTTAACGTACAACCTATCACTAAAGGTGAATTTGACATTATAGAGCTTAGTCATAATAATAATAATATTGAAAATAACACGAATATAAATTACTTTGAACGTTTAGAAAAATTGAAACATTCTCTCAACTTAGAAGGATTAAATGTCGAGGAAACTAACTCACTTCTAGAAATTTGTGAAAATTTTATCGATATTTTTTATTTAGAAGGTGATAAACTCTCTTGTACAAACACAATAAAATATAAAATTTCTACAGACCCTACTAAGGGACCTATTAATATTAAACCCTATAGATTACCTTTTCAACATCGGGAGGTTATAAAAGAACAAACCGATGCAATGTTAAAGGATGGAATAATTTCTCCGTCTTACAGTCCTTGGAATAGTCCCTTATTAGTAGTTCCTAAAAAAACTGATTCATCAGGTTTACCTAAATTTCGCGTGGTCGTAGATTTTAGAAAAATTAATGAAATAACTGCAGGGGATGCATTTCCATTACCTAATATTACAGATATTTTAGACCAATTAGGAAAATCGCATTATTTTACAACTTTAGATTTAGCCAATGGATTTCATCAGGTTCAAATGGACGAAAATGATAAAAATAAGACAGCTTTTAGTACTTCTACGGGGCATTTTGTTTACAATAGAATGCCTTTTGGCCTAAAAGGAGCTCCGGCAACCTTTCAGAGGTTAATGAATGCGGTCTTAGTGGCATAAAATGTTTTATTTATTTAGATGATGTCGTAATTTATGCTAATAATTTAAAAGAACATAATGAAAGGTTAATTGAGGTATTTGAACGGTTTCGGGAGCATAATTTAAAGCTTCAACCATTAAAATGTGAATTTTTAAGAAAATAATGTTTGTATCTAGGTCACATTATAACAGATTATGGCATCAAACCTGATCCTTCAAAAGTAGAATGTGTTTTACAGTTTCTTTAACCAGTAAATCAAAAAGAGGTAAAATCATTTTTAGGGCTTGTCGGATATTATCGAAAATTTATAAAGGATTTTGCGAAAATTTCAAAACCTCTTACCAAATTGCTCAAGAAAGATACGGAATTTAAATGGGACCATGCTTGTGATATTTCATTTCAAACGCTTAAAAATAACATTACTTCTCCTCCTGTACTACAGTACCCAGATTTTTCAAAAGAATTCATTATAACTACCGACGCAAGTAATTATGCGATTGGTGCAATTTTATCACAAGGAAAAGTTAATAATGATCGACCTATAGCTTATGCTAGTAGAACTCTTAATAAAGCCGAACAAAACTACTCAACGACAGAGAAAGAATTAGCGGCAATTGTTTGGGCAGTTAGACATTTTCGACCATATGTTTTTGGAACAAATTTTAAGATAGTTACGGATCATAAACCTTTACTTTATGTATTTAGCATAAAAGACCCTGGGTCGCGTCTTACAAGATTTAGGTTAAAATTGGAAGAATACAATTTCGAAATTATTTATAAGGCCGGAAATGATTAAAACGGTAAACGCTGACATGATGATAACAGATTATCAAAAATTTTTAAATTATCTGCAAACACATATTGTTATTAACACAAAATTAAAAGAAAACAACGCTAATTTATTTCAAATAAATAATTCAGATCCTATAATATTATTTTTTCCCAAATTTTTTAACAAAGAGCAATTTAATATTTTGGAACAAAATAATCATTTAATTTATATAATTAATATTCCTTTAGTTGAAGCACAATTATTCTACCTATATAAGGTATCGCCTTTTCCTAAGCCATTAGCCACTAATCAATTTGTTTTGATTCAACCATCTTCTAAATGCATTGCAATAGACGAAACAAAACAGCAGTTCATAACTTTCTCTGATCTCGAATATAATAAATTTATAAAAATAACGGATGATAAAATGATTTGTCAGCAACAAAAACCAGTTTCATTGGCTCATTTAGTGGAAAACTGTGAAATGAAGTTACTTCAAGTAACAAATAAAATTCCAGAAGTATGCGAAAAACATATATTAAATTCTAATAGAGGTATCTTTATTCAGTTACTTACAACTAATACTTGGCTGTTTGCAGTGCCTTGCCCTGAATCATTAACCATTTCATGTATTAATCAAAATAAACCAGTGGACGTTATTTTAAAAAATTGCGGCAGTGTCACCATAGGAAAACAGTGTAAAGCGTATGGTGTTTCAACGATGCTCGTGCCTCACGGTAATGCCTTTCAGTCGAAAATATTTAGTGAGTTTGTTCCGCCATTAGAAATTAGTGAGGACTGTTGTGAAAAAATAAAAAATATTAACATTAACCTGACAGAAATTTTAATAAACGAAAATTATAAGACTCTTTCAAAGCACATTCCTGAACTGAACATCGCTAGCCATAAACTAGACGACATAGAAGAGCTAACAGAAAATCTTGAAAAAAAAAATTGTTTACAAAATATATTCAAAATGTATAAGAAAAACTTCCTGTTGTGGAATAATACCAAATATTTGCGTAAGGGTAAATCAAACCATTGAACCATCCCCGAGAAGTAATAGATATATAGCTCAGTATACTAGTGAAACTTCTAATAGAATTAATAATGATGATCACCCTGAGGACGATCAACCAGGTATATCATACACGCCTCGCAGAGCTATTGGTCACACGTCCTCAAGACGATCAATTAGATAAGTAATAATATTATGTTTTATTATAAGTAATAAATTTCTTTAGAAGAATCTAAGTAGATTTAGAATGCCTAATTATTATAAAAAAAAAACAGTTTTCAATATTATATAGGTTAGTATAATATAGAATAAGAACATAGTTCATAGCAAATTTTGTAAAATCATTTCGAACATAATACTTTTGTTAAATATTAGTATCAATTACAAGGATGTATATTTTGTATCATAATTTATATTTTAACTCAGGAACGAAATTTTCTAACAATTTCATTATTATAAAATCTCTCATTTAGGGGGGAGGTGTTGTGACCCCATTATTTTATAGTCATTTTATATGTGAATAGTCTTAAGTATTATATATTCATTAGTCTAGAGATAGTTTGACACGTAAATGCAATATTTAGACATACATTATATTTCGGCGGAACCTTCCGACAAAAGCTGCTTTAATGGTCGTTTATTGCAAGGGAAATTCTAAGTAAACAATATGTATTTTAAATTCTACTTCAAATTCTATTTTATGCACGTTCTTCCGCCCCAAATATTATTATACCCGAAAAAACCTATCATAAACTCATTTACACTATGTCGATAAAGCTTGGGAAGGTTCAGCTATAAAAACATTAAAAGAAACCATTGTAGTACAGTAAGCAGTGGCGTAGCAAATACTCCCCAAATTACTTTTATAGACACCTTTTTTAATCAATTTTACAGATACGCCACTGCATCTCAAATTAGGGAATTCATATAAAAATAAGTTCTAGGTAGTCAGTAGGATTAGGTCAGTCATTATGTCAGTACTATATTGTCAGTAGAATTAAGTCAGTAGACACAGTAAGAGTAAAGATTTGTTAGAAGTAAGAAGTGTCCCTCTTGTACAGAAGATAATAGAGAGATTTGAAACAAGTTGAAGTGTTTACATTTACTACCAGTGCTAATACAAAATACTAAAATTATTAAATCATAACAGTGGTGGCATTCGGCGAGTAATAAAAATATTAAAACATAACAGGAGGAGGACCGATTGCATTGCCACCTAGATCCCATTACTTGGCAAAAATGGACTTTTTTCTTTGGGGCTTTGTTAAAAATTTAGTCTATCAAATATCTCCGACTACAAAAGAAAAAAAGAAGGTAAGAATCCGAAGTTTATTTAATGATATTAATTTTAATACATTAAGAAATGGTTGCCTATCTTGAAATTCGTTTAAATATTTGTGTCGAACAGAATAGTAGTCATTTCAAACATCTAATTAAGTAGTTTTTACTGTTTTTTACGCTTTATTACTTAGTATTGTTTTTTATTGTTTTATTTTTACATTCTAATTTCTCTAGGGTGGATAACTTAACAATTAGTTTAAACTAGTTGTTAAGTTGTCTACTCTAAGTCCTAACTAGCCTAAAAGAGTTTCGACTCGATATGTTTTTTGAAAATTCTATATTTCCCGTCTCATCAAACCGTTCATGATCTTTCAAAAGCGCTTCTCCGATACTTTACATGATATATTCTAGACTAACAACCAATTGTATTCATTGTGTTTAGATTGACAAGCAAAAATCTTTTTTGGCATTTTCGCAACTGAATAAAAATATTTATATTTAATAAAATTACATATCTCAACATGTAAATCATGTTGAGATAATTTACCTAATTTAAAGTTGGATATTTTTATTCAGTTGCGAAAATGCCAAAAAAGATTTATGTTTGTCAATTGCGTTCATACATAATTTATCTCGATCATTTCGTAATATCCACTAGTTTTTATTACTAGATCATTGTAATACTATCACTTGTATTTGTAAAATTTTTAGATAAAATCTTTTTTTATTAGTGATAATTTTTATTTTTTGAAATTTTTAACTTTTTCGACCCATCCATGCTAGTATGAATAAATTTAAAAAAAATGTATCTTAAAAGAACACTTTTGAAATATATTCTGTAACAAATTGAGATGTCCACCTCTCATGTTTTCGAAAAGTTGCCATAAATCTTGAACGACTCTGTATAGACCACACAAACCCTATACAAAATCAATAGCTAACAAGGGAGGAATCTGAAAATATAATTTACAGGGCGTGCTATTTAGATTAATCAATAAAATTTGCATCCAGGATTTTTATTTACCCTGTATACTGTAATCAAAGAATGCTAAAGAACCGCCGTTAAAAGAAAACCACATTTGGAAGTTTTTACCGTGCTAAAATGATTTATGCTAACCCATTAAAAAAAATACAAGCCGTCAAAGATACGTCTCATAAAATCGAAAAGTGGCCATAAATCTTAAATGACCATGTATTAGTCCCCACAAACCCTATATTGGGTGAATGGCCAAAAAGGGAGGAATCTGAAAATAAAACAGTATAAAAAATGTAAATTTGGTTTGTGGCAAACGTATCCTTAACACTGCACAATCGAAAATAATTTTAGGTTATAGCTCTCACCAGTCCCTACAACTTTCGTACAATTTTTTTCGAATTCTCACAATAACCGAACTATTGGATTTGAACGCACTGCTGGACCACACTGTATATCATTTAAACACAAAATGCCCTTTTTTTGGGCACTCCATGAACCTGCAAGCCTTTAATTTAGGCAGATTGTGTAATACATAGTACGTGGAAACGGTTTGGACTTGGAAAAACGATGCAACTTTATGTTTTTACTCAATATGCCGATGCTTAATGCACTGACTAAGTTCTTCGCGAAATGACGAATTTCTCGATAAGATTAGGATATATCCATATAGTTATTTGGTAGTAAGATAACATACTGTATAAATATCAATATGTGCCTATTTTCTTTATTACGAGGACAGTTCTGTTAAAAGGGTTTTACCTATTTTTATACCCAAATAAACAGTGCTAAACCTATAGAGGATTATAAGTACAATTTATACAATATCTATGAAATTATTGCCAATATAAACTGTTATCTATGTGTGGTGGAATTTGTTACGAGGGATATTCCGGGTAAAGCAGAATTACACAATTTTTTAAAATTCATTTTTCTTCATATCCATTTTCAATATATTTTCTACTGTTTCTTCATATACACATACCGTTTTTTTAATTATTCTTTTATTTGTTGTTAACATTTTATAATTTTAATTAGTTTGCATTTCTTTTAAGTTTATGTAAATGCTCGACGAAAAAATTAAAGATAACTTTTATTATTTTTCTCCATAAAAAGATTTTTTATTCTATTCTAAGAAAAGGAAATAGAATTTTACCGACTATTTTAAACATTTCATTAAGCAGCTATTTTGTTTCGCGACATGGGATAGACCAAATTTTACTAGTTCATCCTTGTTTTACACTTTATTTTTGTGTAAAATTTCAACTCTATTGTACACGAATTTTTTAATTAGGCCGCCATTTTTGTTCACTATCAAGGCTACCCCAAAATTTTTCCATTTTATCCCTATATCAAACTTGATTCCTGTGCAATGGTTAAGGTAAATTGGAGCAGCAGTTTTTAGTAATAATTTCTTAAAATTTTATTAGGCCGATATTTTATTTCGCCTTCTTGGATATGTACCCTACATTCTGCAAAATTTTTTAGTAATTTTCTTTTTTCCTTTTAATAGGCGGCCATTTTATTCTGCCATACTAGATTTTTACCAAAATGTTACCATGTTATTCTCATGTGACTCTTAATATTTAATCATCATTTGAAGTCAATCTGATAAGTAGCTTTTAGCTGTAGACTGAGAGACAGCCTGACAGAGAGACCGACGAAATTGAGAAAAGGTGTTTTTCCGCGTCTAGGAGCCCTCAAACAATACAATTACAATACTTTTGTCTTACCTGTATGATCGAAAATAATTTTAGATTGTAGCTCTCAGAAATCTCTACCAGTTTCGTATAATTTTTTTTCTAATCCCCACAATAGCCGAGCTATTGGAATTGAACGCACTGTTAGACCACCATGTATGTGAGGCGCAGAATTGTACAGAGTTATCCTACTATAACGCCGAATCCATAGCATCTGTATGGTAACAAAAATACGGTCTTGATAAAACATATTTTTGGCATCTTCAGTTGATTCCTACATAATACTTGATTTTTGTGCACAATTTGAGATAAATTGGAAAAGCACTTTTTTAGTAATAATTTTTTTAAAATTTCACAAGGCCGCCATTTGGTTTCGCCATATCTGATTTTTATCAAAATGTTAACAGGTTATCTCCATATGACCCTTAATTTTTGACAGACAGACCGTTACAATATTTCCATTTTATGAGGGAAGTAATGATAACAATATATTGTATCTTCCTAATCATCTTCAATACAATTCTAATATATGGTCGATGTTTGTGACATCGGTAGTTAGGTACACTGCTGGTTTGCTTTAAAGAACAATGATTCTAAGGAAACCGTTTTTCTTACGGACAATATCTATTTAGTATTTACTTGGTACACATCTCATTTAAATGTTTTTTTATTGTATGACTTATAATGATTACTGTAATATTCATTAAACCACTTATATTCATTGTTTTCTTCTTACGGATTTCAATGAAATCCAAACCATACACAATTCGATGAGTGAAATACTTTACATCATGAAATGCCGATTTTTAATAGTCAAATTGTGTGATGCGCAATACGTCGAAGCATTATGAGTTTTTCATCAAGAGACTTGACAGATTCTGTAAGTACATGCCTATACCCAATATGTCGACATTTGAGTTCAAGTTTATTTTTAATGGGAGATATTAAGGATACAAAGTCAATTAAACTAACGGAAAGTTACGCATGCATACAGTTTGTTTTTTTGTTTATACGAGCATTGGAAACGGTAATATTAATTTTACTTTTTATTTCAGTCCACCCAGTTTTCCCACAATTTGTGTTAACTCCGTCTTAGCAATTAGAGTTGATATTTACTTTAACCTGCTGTAATTATGCAATCGTATTGCGACAAAACTAATCTATGGGTGATCAATCTACACTGTCCGTTAAAAAGTTTGGCCAAATAGAAAATTATTTTGGTTGTCAAAGAAAAAAAATTATATTTTTCCCATTAATATTTTTTAAATATTTTATTTTTAATAACGATAATGATTTTGAAAAATTCGTTTGTTGATTGAGGCAATTTACAATACATTAACAAAATTTTTTTAATATCACACACAGGAAAAACATATTCTATTACACTTGTCGAGAGACCGTGCAAATATTATAAGGTCACCCCTCATTAGACACCTCACTTGGTAAATATCTAATAAATAATAAAAAGCTTGGCAACGCTGTAGCTTTTGCGCAAATGTATATTAGATATAAATGGATGCCACAACGATGATATAAATTTAAGCATTGTTGTAACGGTTATCTAATATTTCTTTACAGAAGTAATATCCCCTTTAAATTCTATAAAAGTCATATTTTTGTTTTTTTTATGTCCCTTCTTTCGGCAGGATGTCACAAAGTTCCAATTTTTATCGGTTGTCATAACACCAGGAGGATCAGTATATATATATATATATATATATATATATATATATATATATATATATATATATATATATATATATATATATATATATATATATATATATATATATATATATATATATATATATATATATATATATATATATATACTTATAAAAAATCTTTCTTGGGAATAGTGTTCCCAATATGAAACATCATTAATGTTGGATGATTTATATTTTTAAAATTTTATTATACAAACTTTAATGGTATGAAATAGTAATCTTTTTCGGCTTACCTTAGTCTATTTAAGACAAATCATAAACATTGTAACATATATTCTTAAAAAATAAGTCACACATTACTACTACACAGTTAAAACGGTACTGTATATTTATTTATCAAAAATGCATGCTTATATATATATATATATATATATATATATATATATATATATATATATATATATATATATATATATATATGTATTTATATATGTATATATATATATATATATATATATATATATATATATATATATATGTGTTTTCATTCCCGGTGTACATCCGTTCATTACTGTCGTTCTGAAAAGAACAGTTTTGCTGACGTTTCGCCAAAATCACATTTGGCATTTTCGAAGCTTTCTTTCTCGCGTCCGAATAGAGACTGAAGTGTTGGTGACTGCGACGCTTCCTTTTATATCCCCACTCGGGGCCGAAGGTTATATCTGCGCAGGCGTTGGTCGTTATTTATGTTTTCCGGATGGTGCTGTTGTTGTTGCGCTAATTGCGCTTGAGTTTTTGCGATTTTAGATTTGTCAATCAACAAATCTAAAATCTAAAACTCAATCCCAATTCGGCCCCGAGTGGGGATATAAAAGGAAGCGTCGCAGTCACCAACACTTCAGTCTCTATTCGGACGCGAGAAAGAAAGCTTCGAAAATGCCAAATGTGATTTTGGCGAAACGTCAGCAAAACTGTTCTTTTCAGAACGACAGTAATGAACGGATGTACACCCGGAATGAAAACACATTGTATTTTACCATCCGTGAAGGAGTAAAAATCAACACATATATATATATATATATATATATATATATATATATATATATATATATATATATATATATATATATATATATATATATATATATATATATATATATATCAGTAGCATAGAGGTAAACTATCGTATCTCCACATTTAAGCAAATTTTAGATTATATCATTTTACCTCTCAAAAAACTCTAAAATTTTCTGTGGTAAATGATCGTATGTCCAGCTGTCATAATTTCCCACTTATTTACGTTAGAAACAGTAGCATCTCCTAAAGCAACGAGGTAAATAACATTATCTCCTTACACGATAGTCCACATAATCGCCGCGTCTTATTTTCGTAGTGGTAAACAACCGTATCTCCAATTGCGTCTTATTTTGTGAGTGTAAAAATTAGTTTTTATGATGAGTAGAGGACAGAAAATTGCAAAATGGCTTTGCAAGCAACAAAACAAAGTGAAAACACGTACGGTGAGTATTATACATTAGATTGGCTAAGAAATAACCGTTTTTAACGTATGTTTTAGACATAAACAAAAAATTGGAGGTTAGGTTAATACATTAATACATTTTAATACATAAAAATAGGTAAAACTAGAAACAAATTTTAAGAACACATTTAGCAAACGCATAGCACGAAACCGTTTTCATTTTATAATAATTAAAATTGTTGTATTATAATAATAATGATTATTATTAAGGTTTTTTTTGGAGATACGACTGTTTACTTCTACCAATAAAATTTATTTTAGAAAATATAGCGATTGACTATGGACCTAGGAAAAATGACGTTTTAAATAATATCAATAATGGAGAAACTAAAATGATGGAATATAAGAAATATGGTAAGCAAAAAAAGCATAAAAAAGTCAGTGAAAGTATACAGTTCAGTAGTGTAATTTGTGGTAAATATCTTTGGTGAACACAAGTTTACCTTAGCTTATTTAATTGTTATTTTCAGAAGATACAAGAAATAGCGTCGCTCTGAGCCGAGCTCTGAGCCCTACATCTGTCATAAAAAACACATCAACATCAAAAATAATTATTCTTAGCAATGTGAGAATTGGTAAGTGGATGTCGATATTAAATAAAATCAATACAGATGGCTGATAAGTCGCATTATTCATTATATTTTAGACAATGCAGCCGAACAGCCTATAATTTTAGAAACTACTGGATCCAAATCCGATCTTGGAGAAAATTTGCGGTTTGAAAAGAAAAGTTGTGCCTCCAACTCTGCAACTTTAAAAACCACTGAATCCGAATATGACCCTGAGGATAATTTGCCACTTGTATACTGGACCAAAAACGAAGGTCCTTTTAATAATTGTCAGGCTACTTCAACATACACAGAAGTACAAAAAGGTAAGCAGTAAAATTACAGAATTAAATAGAATAAATAAAAATTATCATTTATATTTCTCTAATTATTGGTACCTTAATTAAAGCAAAATATTATATTACAGAAGCTATTGACGATCAAACTGAAATGGAATATGAACAGTTCGATGACATCGACGGAGATCCTGATTACGTATTAAGCGAGGAAGAATCGAATGCTGAAGAAGTTACAAACGCTGTAAAGAAGGAAAAAACGAAAGAGAAAAGGAAACAAGTGAGAAATATCGACAACTGGAAAGCAACAAAAAGAACCATTAAAACATTATCTGGAAAAGAACATACTTCTAAGACCGGAAACTTAATAAGAGAGAAGCTTATGAAATCAGCTTGCCAACCCTGTCAAAAAAAATGCCCAGAAAAAATAAGCGAAGATGAACGAAAAGAAATATTTAGCCATTATTGGGATGAGTCCAAGAACTGGGATATAAAAAGACAGTTCATACTGAGCCATGTCAGAAGTGAGCACATTAAGAGAGAAAGGCGCAAAGATTTTAGTAGGTCCAGAAAAAAACAAACAATTTTTTATAACTTTGATGTCAATGGAAGAAAAGTTGAAGTCTGTAAAGTGTTTTTTCTGAATACATTAGGGATTTCGGAAACTGTAGTAAGAACGGCTCTGAAAAAAGAAAAAACAGGCGGTTTTATTCACCAGGATATGCGGGGTAGGCATACACCCACAAATAAACTTCAGGATAGTGTTCTCGACATAGTTAGAGCTCATATAACTTCTTTTCCAGTATATGAAAGTCACTACACTCGAGAAAAGAGTGCAAAAAAATATTTGGGGAGTGACCTAAATACAAAAAAAATGTACGAGTTATACAAGCAAAAGTGTATTGAAGATAGTACTCCAAAAAATCAAATAGTCAAGCATTGGGCTTACAAGCGCGTTTTTGATAGGGAGTTTAATTTAGGTTTTAAGAAACCTTGTAATGACACGTGTGATGCATGTGATAGTTTCATTTTGAAACTTAAGAACAATTCTTTGAACCAAAACGAAAAGGGAGAAGTTCAGAAGGAGTACCGTAATCATCTTGACGAAGCCGAGAAACGCTACCAAGAAAAAAAGGAATGACAAACTTTTGAGCGTAAATAATGATAAAACTAAAGTGATAATGTTGGACTTGCAGAAGTGCTTACCAACTCCGTATCTGTCAAACTGTCAGAGCTTCTACTTGCTAAAATTGTGGACACGCAATTTGACAATATATGATGCTACAGAAAAGAAATCATACTGTATAACTTGGGACGAGTCCAAAGCCGGAAGAGGCGGTAACGAAGTAGCCTCGGCACTATTGAAATGGGCTACAAATATTCTTTCTGGAAGTGAAATAGAGCACTTAATAATATGGTCCGATAACTGCCCAAGCCAAAACCGCAACATAAAGATGTTAACTAGTTACTTTTGGCTTTTAAATGTATGTCCATCCCTGCGAAGTGTTACACATACATTTTTATTGCGTGGACATACCCACATGGAGGCCGACCATATTCATGCCTTAATTGAAAGAACTGTTAAAAAACAGCCACCAATGCAAATTGTGACTCCTTGGGATTGGGAGCAGCTGATTCGAGCTTCTGGTGCAATAGTTTTTAGTATGGACGTAAACGATTTTAAAAACTTTTCATCATTACACAGCTTTCCACAAGCACCCTTTAAAAATAAGAAAGAAAACACAGATAAAGAAAACTTTCTGATTTCTACCGTTGTTTGGCTAGAAGCACGCGCTGAAGCACCGTCAAATATTTTCTATAAAACAAAATTCGAAGAAGAAAATTTCAAAATAGTGAATTTTTCTAGCTCCGTTAGACGGCGTTTAACATTACCTGCTAACTTACCGACAATAAGAGATACTTCAAAAGGTGTAACCAAGAAGAAAAAGGAACACTTAATCACCTTACTTAAGTGGGTTCCTACAACCTTTCATGCCTATTATCAAAGTTTACCTATAGCATCAAAGAATAACCTCGATGATGATGAAGATTGAAAGATGAACTTCACATTGGCAGTTTTTTTATTTTATATTTTTTTCGTACTGTTCATCCTAAAGTTTTTTTAACTTAGTATAATATTTTGTTACACGAAATGGGTAATAAATTTATTTGAAAAGCTGTTTGTGTTTGGGAAAATAAACGTAAATCCATTGATTGTTTTTAAGCTGCTGTTTGATGCAGAGGTAAATAACCGTAAGTCCACTAAAACACCTTCTGGGATCCGCGCAAAAATCTTTAATGTACTTCAATACGTAGCTTAGATTATACTTAGATTTACTCCCAATCTTCTATTTTCTAGCAGTTTTTTTAAATTTGTAATTTCCATTTTTTTATGCCAAAAAAAATGAAACTTCATTTTCTCACAATTAAATATACGGGACATACAACAGTTTACCTCTATGCTACTGATATATATATATATATATATATATATATATATATATATATATATATATATATATATATATATATATATATATATATATATATATATATATATATATGTTATCACGACAGCTTCAAAATTCACTTTTTAAAAAATGATTTTATTTATAAAACACAAACTTTACTTAATTACAAAAATATTAAAATAATTAAATTAAAATTCGAATATCAAACTGACAGCATTACTAGCTATTTCTATTACTAACTTAAAATTATATTCACAAGAGTATTTATATTATTATATTTGCAAGCATCAGCAATGTTCCCACAATAAAGTCACGTAGAGTGTTTCCTGCTGATGTTGCATTCTGCGAAATATCAGGTCGCGTCGCTATTGCGTAATGTGACCTTATGTGACCGGCAATCAGGTCAATGTATTGTATGATATTGCATATAACAACTCCCTCTTTAAGTAAAAAGTTGGGGCGATGCGTCAAATTTTAGGCTTCGTTTTGAAGTTCCATTTCTTCTTCCATAAATGAGTTTAAGTGCAGGTTGGGTCTTCTCCTGGGAAGAACACTGCTCAACCTCGTGTGTCTCCGGAGGCTTCGGAGCTGGGGGCGAGGCATCGTTAGGTGAGCTCATGGTGATCATCGGCAGCTTTTTGCGTCGACATTTGCAGATGACGTAGGTGGAGACTAAGAGAACGATAAACACTATCGTAGTTACTGTGAACCAGGGCAGGTGTTTGCTGATAAATGGCTGGTTGATGATCTTGTCAAGTTCCTCGGAATATTGATCGAGTTTGTGTTGGGCTTTGTTCAACTCTCCAATATCCAACTTGTTAAGCTTTAGTGGTTTGATAGCTACTTGAGGTTTTTCTGGAAGATGTTCGCAGCACTTGTATGGAATTTCTATAGGATGGCTGCGGTAAGTCACATTCTGATAGTTCTCGACAGTGCGTTGGGCATGCACTCTGATACTTCCTACAAATGCGTTGCATTCAGGTCGTAATTGTAGAATACTGTTAGTATTAATGACCTTCTTTTCTCTCACACTGGACGGTGATTGGCAGTGGGTTGGAGATGCAAATTAACCAAAGTTTTGGTCAATTTCCTGAACATTGTATTCTCGTGCAAGCAACAGATTTGATTGGCAGGTTCTCGGTAGCTGGTGGCTTAATTGGTTTAAGAGTTGAGCCTCGCAGATGGAATCAGTGTCTATTGGGTGCGGAAGTACGTTGGAACAGATTTTCTGATTTAACCCAAAAGATTTACAATTGTACAAACTTGGGAGTGAAACGTATAGCATCGAATCATCATCTCTAGCGACATATTTTTGCGTAGTAGATATGATGTGATGAAACCCTGTTCGATCATCTGATATGGGAATTGGATAAATATGGTATAAAGTGTAAGTTTCAGGTTCTACTAACGGAATTTTAACAGCAAATATTATTTTAGATTCGGATTGATAAGCTTCTATTTCGATGATATCTATGTATTTAGCAATGCTATCGGAATAGACCGGTAGGGGTAAATTATTTTTATGAAGAGCTTGATAGATTTGTCTGAGAAAGCTAATCAAATCTAGTGATGTTACTTTTGAACTATGTAATATTTTAAGGCGTGCAAATGTTATAGCATTAAGGATGTCATTAAGATTGCCTGTTAACGTTTTCCAAACTGTTCATAAGCCGTTAAGAAGACCGCGTTTTGATCGGTGTTCGGCATAATTTTGGGTATCGGCTATTGTTTCTCTGTATTTGAGGTTTACCGAATCGGAGATTTGGCCCAGAAGACTAACATGAGTTTGGATTTCTCATTTGAATGCGATCATTCGGGGTGTTTTTTGCAGATATATAGGTATTCAAAAGATTTTCTAAGATTTTATCATTTTTGACTATTGCGTCTTTTATGGGTTGAAGTTCTTTGTAGAACAAGAAGCGTTGATTTTA
>JAUTXW010004007.1:0-67278 GCA_030620095.1 Kuschelorhynchus macadamiae | reverse complement strand
CTGATTACCTAAAAGCTTGACAAGAGTACCCGAAGATTTCACAGTTATCGAGCGGCAGTCGAACATGATAGAAATTGAATATGAAAAAGCGATTTGGGTCATCAGCCGGTCTGTTCTCATAATTCGATCGATCGGTCGCGGCATCACGTCGGCATGCGGAAGTTCAATTCTTCAGAGGTCGCGCGGTCGATAGTCTAACTCGATATTGTTTCGGACGTTTTTAATCGATGAAAATTGATTTATATATTGTTTTTTGTATTATATATTTTTTTATTTTTATGATCCATGTGTGAGTTGGAAATATACAGGAAATAAAATGTTGGTAGTGACTAGTGCAAAAAATAAACAACTAAAAAGTGCACCAGCCGGAACTTAATTTTGCAAAAATAACCAATTTCAAGGTGGTTTATGTTTGAGTTGTGAATGTAGATGAAATAAAATGTCGGTAGTGCAAAAAATTAAACAACTAAAGAGTGCTAACGAACTTAAATTTGAGAAAATAACCGAATCAAGGTAAGTGGTATATACGAGTGGTGTGTACGACAAACTAGTAATGACAAAAATAATGAGGTTCATCGAAACTTTCGCAAAAGTATGTACGATTTAGCTAACTGGATATGTGGTTGTCAAGTCTCTAACTCATTTTACTGTTATGTTTGTTTGTTGTTTTTTAAGGACTGGTCGGATTCATCATGGTGCAAAACCGGTGTTAAAAACTTAAAACACTTTAAAGAAAAAATAAAAAAACATGCGTTTTCTGATGATTACGTGAAATGTTCGGTGGACTATGCTACGGTCGTAAGTGTTGATATTCGCACTCAGCTAGACACAGCTTCTAGAAAATCCCCTAGAAATTTTAATGAAAATGTATCCAAAAATCGTTGTATTTTAAACAAAATTATAGATTGTGTAAAATTTTGTAGGGAATTCGAGCCGGCACTACGTGGCCATGATGAAACGGCTTTGTCTGAAAATCCAGGGATTTTTCGAGAGCTTATAAATTTTGTTGAGGCGTTGGGCCAAGATAGATTATACGCTTTAGTAATGTTAAGTATCGAGATATCGTTTATAAAAGGAATGTGCGTGCAATTTTAACGAACGTGTCATTCAGCATTTTTCCAATTCTAAAGAACGAAGAGTAGACCTGAACTTCAAGAGAATTTAAAGCTCAATTTAAAGATAAGATATTTATTTTTATTTTAAGTATGCCTATTTTTAAATGTGTTATTGATCTCTCAATATAATTCACCAGCCACCACTGCTTGACTGGAAGGTTTTCTTGAAGCTCTAATTTGAAATGTAATCACCATGTCCAAAAATTTTAGTAGTTATAAGCATGACATTATTAATAATAGTAACCAACCGAAGAGAGATTTTTATGCGAGTTGCCACATCGTATCCAGTTTTTAAAGAAATACACGGAAGATGTTAATTCAAAATTTCGAAAAGTGGTATTTTTAGACGAGACTTGGATATTTTCTAATGGAAGTGGTTCGAAATCTTGGCAGGACGAGTCTGTAAAAAGTGTCAAGAAAAAAAAAGGGATGTGGGACGGGAAAACGGTTCATCATTTTGCATGCAGGTTCTTCAACAGGATTTCTCCCAGGTGCAAGTTTACTCTTTTCTTCAAAATCCAAAAGTATGGACTACCATGATAATATGAATTGTGAACTGTTTGAAAAGTGGTTAAAAGAACAACTGATTCCAAATTTAGATGCTCCATCTTTAATCATTCTGGACAATGCATCTTATCATTCAAGAATCTTAAATAAACAACCGACTTCATCCTGGAAGAAAAGTGATATTTATGACTGGCTAATAAAACAAAAACAGAATCCTTTACCCAATATTCTGAAACTAGAACTTCTTTTAATGGCAAAATCTATTAAAAAACCAACAATATATGCCGTAAATGAAATATTTACGGGAAATGGACATGAGGTTTTACGACTACCGCCATACCATTGCTAGTTTAACGCAACAAATTTAATATGGGCTGGGGCAAAATCATATTACGAAAAACACATGAACGATGGTCTTACATCAGATGAAGTGCAAATTGTTTGGCAAGATTCATTAAATTATATTACGCCGGAGTACTGTAAGAAATCTGTGGAACATACGGAGAAATTAATGAGATTGGTGGAATCGAGAACGAGTTCTAGATGTCGAAATAGCACCAATCATTGCGCCATTTGAGGACGACTCAGAATATGAGGACTTCTTAAGTGATGATGATATTTTTTAGTCTATAATATTAAAAAGTTTCTGAAGGATTATATTAGTCTTTGACGTGTATAAATCATAAATTCCATTATGAATATCCATTTTTGCATTGTAACTTAAGTCTTTTGCCTTTGGATTTTTTCGTGAAAATTTCTTGATCTTCGGAAGTAAATAAATTATATACATTCCTTATACCGATTCTCAGAGCTTTTGCCACTGGCTCCTGGATATTAGCCAGTTAATTTTAATTTAAAATTTTTTTTTTAGATTTGACACCATTTTTTTATTTACTTTTTTAGTACATTTGTAATTTTGTATAATATTTTTGCAGAATAAAATTTTTTTGTTATCAAAACAAGTTTTCTTTGCGCAGGGGTGGGCCGCATTTAAATAAATGACACTGTATAAGGGGTTAGATTTTTAGATCAAGCAGGGCTCATAATTTTTGATGATTGATAGAAAATCTCACTTTCATTAAGTGGTTGTATAAACAGAACATATCCTGATTGTTCCACTAATTCGAACCGCCTTCTTAAGGACTTTATTAAGGCGCTTGCCATTTTGTGTATTTTTGTTTTTGCCAACCAAAAAGTTTTAACCAAATACATATCTGGCGAATTTAGTCCCTCGGCATTTAATATATAAAATAATATTAAGTGGCTATCTTAATAATATTGCGTAATATAATACAAAAAAACTATTTTCTTTCTCCCTGTATATTTGTAAATAGCAAATCGAGATTTAATAGCAACATTTTGGTATTCACTGTGTTTTCTGATTTGATTCATAAGGTTGGTGACCTTTGGACCTGCACGATAAGACTGCATTCGACTATAGTTCCTATTTCACGAAAATGTCTGGTAGACTGACTCCACTAATGGTATATCTCAATGAATCTATTTATTGTTGACTTTTACAAAAGCAACCATTTCAATCTTGTCTGTAACAATAAGTTAGAATAAATAGCAGCAATATTGTTACCACCATTATCATAAAAATACGGTGTAAAATATGATGCTGACCTATTTTAATTGATACCACTCGAGAAAAATGAGCGTCGATTTGTTCCCATCAAGCCTTGTAATATGTTTCTGTTTACACATACGGAATTATGCTACAGATAAATTTGAACAATTTTTTATAACTAATGCTTATCTCTAACAGAGAATAATATGAAAGGCGATAACTCATTGTGAATTTAACGCTGGATTTCAAATAATCTCCCGTAATATTTTACACTTTGTTGCAAATGTAACAACATGAATAATTTGATGAAAATATTTTTCGGAGCCATTAAAAGTTTTCTACTATATTTTTCCATTTTTTTACATATAAAAGTTATTTTCGGTATATAGTACATTATTTATTTTTTCTTTGTCTTTTTCCAATATAAAAAAATATAAATTTTTTCATTATTCATCGGGATAGTATCGAACTAAAGTTCTCATTATACGTATTCTGTTATAGTATTCAGAGTGTCCTAAATATAAGCAATTATTTCACGCTCAGGCTTAAATCATCTTCATCTAAACTGTTCGTCTTAGTCGAAGTTAATACATCGAGATGACGTCTATGCTTCCTATAAAATTTGATGAATGTATTGGGTTGATTTATCTTGCTCTTAGACCCAGATTGATAAGTAAGAAAAGCAGGGGCGTGCGGTGAAATTTTAAGAAAGGGAAGCAATATTTAGAAACTTACCTATTTGTAATGTAAAATTTTTATACGTTTAAGAATTGAAAAATTGCGTTCTACTGATGAACTTGTGATAGGTATTGTCAATACTAATTCACACAATTTCGACACTTCGGCATCTTCCAGCTTTTTGTCTTTTAAAAATTGCATTAGTTCCTTAGCGTTATTTTTTGCGCTAATGTCATCAGTTTCGTAAATCACTTTTAGTTCAGATCAAAGCAACACTCGGCCGAAGAACTAGCCATAATGAAGAAGAAGAGATTTAAACGCACCTTCTGGAAAAGTTTTTCTTTTAAATGCATCAAAATTGCAGAGCTCGAGCAACTTAAAATCATTTAAATTGTTAAATCTATAGTTTATTTGTTGCTGAATTTGATCGATTATTTCATAAAAGAGACGTCTGTATGATGTTTGAACATCTCCCACCTTGTCTGTTCGAAGACGCTTGGCTTGTGGCTCTACATTTAACGTCATCGTTTTCTCCCAAAATAGGTCAAAGTCATCTCTTTTTTGGCTTAACATGGACTTAAAATCATTCACTTTTTTAGGCAAAAAGCAATATCATTTGTTTTAGTTTGTAATATATTAAAAACATTGTCCGAGAATGGACATATTTCTGAAAATATGTTCAACAAAAAATTAAAATTAAAATCTAGTTTCAAACAGTCCAAAAACCCCCTCGAACTATTTATTGCCTCTGAGTCTCACGTTTCATTATTTTCTATTATATTCTCAAATAGTTCAATCAGTGATTTTCAGATACTGTTAACACAAATCTTCCATTATAGTTCCACCTAGTAGGAGCTACTTTGGGCAATCGTTTGTGGACAATGGAGTCCAAAACTTGTGTACGTTTTATTGACTTGGAAAAGAAGAAGCCATGCCACCTAAAGTAACGAAAAATACTTTAAACTCTTTAATGTGATTGATGGACTGGGATAAAGCTAAATTTAATTTATGAGCAAAACAATGGACAAACACAGCACTTGGGAAAGTTTCTCGAACTTTAGCCTGCAGACTCCCTAATTGTCGTGCCATCACTGCAGCTCCCTCATAGCTTTGAGCAACTAATTTTTTCTTTCCATTAATTTCTTTAGTACCGTTATAATCTACGGTATATATATATATATATATATATCTGCTGTACGATTTTCGGACACATTCTTAAAACCTAAAAATCGCTCTTGAATACTTCCGTCTGTTTTAACGTAGCGTATTGCTATAGATAATTGGATAAAATTAGTGATATCAATTGTTTCGTCCAGAAAAATAGCAATGAACCGCGCCTCGCCAATCTCATGCTTAATTTTTTTTAGAATAATGGTTGAAACAGCGGAAATTAAGTCATTCTGGATTCGATTCGACGTTCCGCGAAAAACGCTATAGACTGCTCTAAATGATTTTTTAAGCAATCATCATATTTAGCCATTAAACTAAGTAAATATTGAAAATTTCCTCTATTTGAAGACATGACCTCTAAATCCCAATTCGTGCTGTCCGAGAAAACAACCAACATCGATAAGTCTTCTTAATATTTACCTATTTTTATCGACTAGTTCATTGTATTGGCGGTGACTAATTTCCAACTTTTTATTAAGGGCGTGTTCTGGTTTTGCCGAAGACTTTTTCTTTTATGACGCCCTGCAAATGCGCTTTGGAACTAATGTGACTTTATGGAAAATGTTTAAATCGGAAAAACCAGTTTTATTCCAGAGACCTTTTTCATTTTCAAAAAGTAAACATGTACAACAAAATAATTTACTTATATTTTCAAACCCTGTAAGCCATTAAGCTTATCAGCGAAGTTCGATGTTGAAAATCCCTTTATTATTAAGACACACCCCACACATTCACACACACTCTTCTTACTAAATTCTCCAACATTTTCAACGTTATTACCGACAGCCGAAATTGACGGTATTTGCATATCCACGTCCATATTATTGTCTTCCATATCACACCATGCATGACGCGACGTACTTATCACACAACACACGGATAGCCGTTCAAACAAAGAACCTACTCAAACGATAGCTTCCGTCACTACTTAAAGCACGCGACTGAAATGCAAAAATTGCAAACTGCCGGTGGAAAGTTCAATAACCTATGGCTCGATTCACAGGAAATCAAGCATAGGCTGCAGAGAAGCTAGCGGCCCGCATAGGTTCTATTCGATAATCTATTGTGGCTGGGTCGAAGTCAAGGCCACATTTATTATGGGCTTGATAATATTTTAGCATTTTAATATAAACTAAATTAATAATTTCCTATTTTAAAAATTACATTTTAGAAGATGTTTTGTAATTTTTTTTGGGAAGCACTGCTCCCGTTGCTTCCATCGACAAGGTCCACCTTTGCCCTCACTACGTCTATCGTCTATCTGTAGTTAAATGTATGTATTACGGACTAATCTAATGCACCTTGAGCACGATGCCTCGTCAGCGTGCTCATTCTGCTTATACATATTAAACAATTGTCAAGATGTTAACAATAACAATTTGATATATACCAAAACGGGTATAAAATTCAGCCCGATCTTAGCTACTTTTTGAGAAATATGCCATGTAGCTTGCACGAATTTTATGCTTAATTTTGAGACTTTGTATAAAAACGATTGAGCAGATCAAAAGCCCCTTATTTTGGCTACAAAACATAGATTTGCATTTTTTGTTTTCGGTCTAGAAATTGGGTAAAATCGACATTGGAAAAAAATGCTAAAAATTATCTTTTTCAAAGAAAACTTTAATTTTTTTTAAAGTTGCATTGCCATTGCACTTGACGTCAATCCAGAAATTTGAAACTATCTTCTCAAATGTTTTTAAGGCGGTAATTTCTAACATATATTTCATTTCAAAGTTTGCTAGTAGATGCTTTTCTGCGGTATACGGGATGGATACCCGATACTTATTAGTCGGCCAATTTTCGCGTTTTTTTTTTGAATAATTTCGTAAAGTTTATATGAAAATGTTTCAAACATTTACATCTATCTTTGGCAAGAAGCTTAAAGTAACTTTCAGTCTATTCTTACATTTTCTTGAAAACCTTAAGATTTTATTTTGTAATATCGACAAATAGATTTTTCTTTCGACAATATAAAAGGAAGTTCTAATAAATTAATATCTGTATGTTCTTTAAAAAATACTGTGTTCCTTTTTCAACTACCTGAAAAGCTAGTTGCCAATAGCAATTTTACGTCTCAAGTATTTTTGAATGATGAAACCACAAAATTTTTGATGCAGGCGCCAGATGAAATTTACCTTTTGATAAAGGTAGCTACAACATTTTTATTAGCAGGTGCCTGCCGTAAAGCGCAACTCTCAAAAATAACCCTGGATAACATTAAAGATAGAGATAATTTCCTTATCGTAAAAATACTTGATATAAAAAAAATCTTTCTTCAAGATCATTTGTCATCTCCGAAGAAGTAAATAATGGCACCTTCTTCAAGCTATACAAAAAGTACGCAGAGATGCGACCACCAACCAGTCCAAGTCGCTGTTTTTTGTCTAATGTAAAAAATGGAAAATGTAGCGTCCAATGTGTAGGGATGAATTCCTTCGGAAAATGCCTTCCGAAATTGTGGCCTAGACATCACCAAAATTAAGCGACTAGGCGGTTGAAATTACACCACTGTGGCAGAGGGATATCTCGAAGATTCCGAAATGTAAAAAAACTATTTTCAGCAAAATTCTACCAATCAACAGTGAAGAACAGCAACCCTGACCTTCCATTGCAAACTTGGGTGATCATCCAGCTATAAATAACGTCATACCAGCATTAAGATCTTAATGATCTCAGAAAATCAACACTCTACGATGACGGCATCTAATTCGCCCTATTGGGGGGCTGTTTTGTGATTCCAGCACGTTGTAAACTGTATTTTACTATAAATGTGAACAATAATAGTTATTCTGTATAGATTTTAAATTTTTTTACTTCCCTCATATAAGGGAAGTATTGTAATAGTGAAAAATTACCCTCCGAGATTTTTTTCATATCTCTACGTTTCCCCAGAAGCCGAAAAAACATGTTGTCTCAATTCGATCGATCTGTCTGTCGGTCTGTGTCTTCGTGGCATAGCTTAAGAAACTACTAATCTGACTTAAAATTTTGATCAGAAATTAAAGATCTTATGGGAATGTCCTGGTTTTAGTACATAATTCGGTATCTCGTGTCATATCAGTCGCGTCCGGCGTGCCTCAAGGGTCTCACATTGGCCCAATTTTATTTTTCCTATTTATCAACGATGTCACGTCTTGCTTTATTAACAGCAAATGCCTTCTTTTCGCCGATGACCTGAAAATTTTCACATCCAACAGCTTGGGCAATTCTGCACTACAGTCTGACTTAGACCGATTTGTCTTTTGGTGCAAGACAAACCTTCTCACTATTAATATAGCTAAGTGTTCCTGTATTCACTTCTCGCGATCCCAGAACCCCATACTAAATACTTACAGGATTAACGACTCACTCCTAGAGGTTTCGTCCACAGTTAATGACTTAGGTGTAACATTTGATAGTATGTTAACCTTCAACGAGCATATCGATTCCATTGTATGCAAGGCCTTCCGAATGTTGGGATTTATCAGGAGGCACTCCCGATGCTTCAACGACACCAGGGCCATCATATCACTGTATAACTGCTTTGTCAGGAGCTACCTTGAATACTGCTCCATCATTTGGCACCATCGCTATGCATGCCACATCGAGAGAGTTGAAAGAGTTCAACACAAATTTTCTAATTATTTGTTAAGTAAATTTCACTTTCCATATCAAAATGTAAATTATAGTACGAGATTACTCCTTTGTGGTATGCAAAGCTTAGCTGAAAGACGCAGACAAGCTCTCCTTCTGTTTGCTTTTAAACTTCTCAACGGTACTATCGACTGCCCTATCTTGCTGGGTCGGGTAAGCTTTCTGGTTCCAGTTCGACGCACACGGCATACCTCCCTTTTCTTGGTTAGAAGACACCGCACCAATTACGGCCAAAATTCCTTTATTGACCGTCTATGTCACAACCACAACAAATTTTATAATGATTGCGACATTTTCAACATGAGTCTTCCTACCCTCAAAAGATTCCTGAAGTTCGGCACAACTTAATCATTTTATTTAATTTTACTAATTTACATTTTGCATCTTTTGTAGTATTGCAGATAATTTGTTGTTTTTCTCTTTTAGTTTAGTTTTAGTTTTTGTGTTATCTTCTTTTTTTTTATATATTTGTATACCATTTAGAATCCTGATTCTGTAGTGTATTTTATGAATAAATAAATAAATAAATAAACATTTTGGTAGAAATTAAATATGACAAACAAAATGGCGGCCTAGTGAAATGTTAACAAAAATTATTACTAAAAAATTACTTACAATTAACCTCAAAATTTTCCAAAAATATCGGGCATTATAAGAAAATGAACAATGTTGGTTCAGATCCAAAATGGCGGCTTAACAAAATATTTAAAAATTTAGCCTCAAAAAAACTACCTAATGGATTGATTTCAAATTTTGCGCAATAATTAAAAAAAAATGTTTTTGGTCCCGAAAAAATCACTAAGTTTTACGTATCTGCATATTTTAGCGACCCTAGACGCCAAAAAGTATATGTTTTCTCAATTCCGTCGGTCTGTCTTAAGGGTCATATAGGGACGACATGGTCGACAAGGCGACGGTCTTGTGATTGTTAAAAAAATATTACTAGAAAACTGTTACATTTGTTTCTTCTTCGTGAAGAAAGTCAAATTAAATAGAGTATGGGGTATATTGCTATTTACTAAGAAATCATGGTCCTTGGGATTAGACCATGTCAAATTGGAATTACTATCCGACGTTTCGCCTTCGATTGCACGAGGCATCTTCAGGGATCTTTACTCCACGAGATCTGAACACTGAATGAGCTCGAAGAAATTCAGGCGGGTTTTTATACACGACTTGTGCTCGCCGAACCGCGACTCTGTGTTAAGATCGGTTTCCACGTGTGATGTAGACCGAAACCCGTGTCTCTATTGAAATTTTTTGTATGTTTAAATATTTCAATAGATTCTCTAACTTTTCGTTTATAAAAACCTAGAACCGATGCTAGAACCTTGGTTTCCTTTACATTTATGAAATAGACAGTGTTATGCTGGTGTTCAGCTACAGCAGATTGAACAATTTGTTTCTTTTTAATACATCGTTCATGTTTCTTAAGTCTAGGTGATATTGAGCGTCCTGTTTCTTCCACATACACTTCTCCACAGGAGCAAGGAATTTTATATACTCCTTCTATTTGGAAAGGTACAAGATCTTTCGGGAATCGCAAGCATTGTCCAATCTTCTTATGTGTATTGAAGATTGTACGTATGTTGGACCGCCGAAGTAATCGTCCTATTTTGTCTGTAGTGCCATGTATGTAGGGAAGAACAACACTACCTAATGGTGGCTCCTTATCATTTTCCTTTGACAGAGTTGGTTCACTATATCTTTTAATTGAACGCGTAATATCTTCAGTGCAATAGCCATTCCCTCTGAGACCTTCGGTCAGTTTCGATGTTTCCGATGTTAAAGAATCTTGATCAGAAATCGAAATAGCTCTGAATACTAGTGAGTTAATAACCGATTTCTTTTGTGCTGGATGGTGATGAGAATTTGCATTTAAGTATCTATGTGTATGCGTCGGTTTTCTATACACAGAATGACCTAATGTACCATTTTCCTTCCTTTGAACACATACATCTAGAAAGGGAATTGTTCCATTAGACTCAATTTCCATCGTGAACTTGATATTATGATGTTGCTGATTAAGGTGGTCCAGAAATATGAGGAGATTATCCTGTCCATGAGGCCAAACAACAAAAGTATCATCTACATATCTAAACCAGTGCTTCGGTTTTAGTGGAGAGGATGTTAGAGCAATATCCTCAAAGGCTTCCATAAAGATATATAGATACCACAGGTGATAGAGGAGATCCCATAGCTGCCCCTGAAATTTGCTCATAAAAAGTTCCTTGAAAAATGAAATAAGTAGATGTAAGACAAGCTTCCACTATGTCTATTAAGTTCTTATCAAGACTATTATTATCCAGTATGTCTGATATAATGGAAATTGAGTCGTTGACAGGAACATTTGTGTAAAGTGATTCTACATCGAAACTGACCAAAATATCTTCGGGATCCAACCGGATTGTCTTAAGCTTTTCTACGAAATGTGCAGAGTTTTTAATAAAAGAATCTGTTTTTCCAGTAAATGGAGTTCATTCAGTGTTCAGATCTCGTAGAGTAAAGATCCCTCGTGCAATCGAAGGCGAAACGTCGGATAGTAATTCCAATTTGACACGGTCTAATCCCAAGAACCATGATTTCTTAATTGACCACAGCCGTGAAAGCTTCCGTTCGATGCTATTTACTATTATAACAGTCATCATTTGATTAAAGAGCTCCAGAGTAGTCATTTCATTAGGTAAAGCTCAAAGCTAATCGGATACATTAAAATAATCGATAAAACGTTAGGCATTATTAGTGCAGAGTTATTAATAAATCTCTAAACCCACCTCTCTGGGCTTCCGGGTCTATTTATTAGACGTAATAACACGGATTAAAATGATATGTGTATTGGCACGCATCGAGGGCACTGTTAACTAATTCCTCTGTAAAACAGGGAATTGTTTTTTTTAGAAGATTAATCCGCAGATTTTGCGAACTTTCAATATTATTCTGGTACATTTGCGTTGTTTATTTTCAAAACTCGTCTTGCTCCTCCTTAACTATTTTGTTTCTGAAAAAATATTTTGTTTGTTGTGGTATAGCTAAACCAATCATGGACAGGTTATGCCAGATGTTGATATTTACAATTTTTTAAACCGAGCATTTTTAATTTATTGTGTACAGGGTGTTACAAATTTTAGGTACGAGCTTTGGTTCTCGGAATCGGTAAGAGATGCAAGGTCGGGGAGGCGAATGATGAAACTTCATGTTTGATAACTACAAAAACCACTTGATAACATATCTGAAGATATTACTCTAATAATACCTAAAATAATATAATTGAAGAAATCGAAAAAAACCTACTTCACTCAATTTTTGGGATTTTTAATTATCACCTCATGTCTATTTTATTTTCCCCAGCACCCATTTGAATTAATTTGAATAATAGTAAGTGCCATTCCTGCAATAAAACGGCACTTTAAAAAGCATAAAATGTAGAACAAACATGTTCAAAGTCTGCTTAGAGTCAATTTGATTATAGAGCTAGCGCTAAATTGAACTTATTTATATGGAGAAGGCTTTAGAAACAATTGTTTGACGCCATCTTTTCCAATATTTTGATAGTTAAAAGTTTGAATTACACATATTCCGCTAAAATTCGCGAACATGGCATACGACAATATGCAAAAATTCAATATGATAGATGTTACATTGAGTCAGGTTAATAGATTATTGCTGCGTGGTAACTGTATTTTAGAAACTACCCAGACGGCAGACCCATACCAATATTTTTAAACGACTGGAGAAAAAATTTAAGCTAAGGGTACTTCCAGAAGCCAAGACCAAAGTCATATGGAACGGAAAATAATAAAATAGAGAAAATCAACACAATCGCATATATTTTAACGAATCCAACAAATTGAAGATGTAAAAATTTCGTCAGTATTGCTATAGGAAAGTTCAAATTTTATATCCAGGAGATCCAGGATAATTTCCGCAGAGAAAAGCAGTGAGGAAAGCAGTTTTGATGATGGATTTGAAATACAAAAAAGGCGGGGCTGGAATGCTAAACAAAAACATAACCCTCAAGACTTATCAGCAAATGACGATAATCAAAGGCAGGGATATATCCAAAAATGGAAAACAAACTTAAGAAAAAACCGAGCGACTAGAAAAATTGGCACCAAAAATGAGGACAGTGAGTTTGAACCCATAAAGCCGGTGATTCAGAAGAAAATTTGGTTGTATTTATCTAAAATTAAAACTACTGTAGACAGTGAAATTATTAAAAACTATATTATCAAAAATGCACGTACAAAGGCTGAAGAAATCGAGGTAAAACTTTGCCAGGTGAAAAATCCAGAGTCACAACAACGATGTGTCATGGTTGGAGTTGGTCTGGAACTGAAGGAGATCGTTTATAGCGAAGATTTCTGGCCGTCAGGAGTTGCCTTTCAGCGTTTTGATTTTTCGTTGGGGCGTAATTTTTTAGGCCGGGAGCTTCTTCAAAAACAATAAACACTGATTTTGCTGTTATGCACCTTAATATGCAAAGCATCAACAACAAGATAGTCCAGCTGGAAGTAATGTTGTCCGAAATACAGCCAGTTCTATTTTGTGTCACCGAACACTGGTTACAGGGCCAGGATATTGAACAACTTAATTTAATGGGATACAATCTTCACTCATATTCCTCTAGAGAATTATATCGAGGAGGAGGCACTGCCATTTTTTCAAAGGGTTTAAACGCCATGCATGTCGAGACCGAGATGGATCCCATTGAAAAGGTTTTTGAATTTGGTATGTCAGAATTTGTCTTAAATAATAAAAAGTGTTTGTTACTTACTATATATAGATCTCCTAATGAAGACTTTGATGTTTTCCTGTATAAATTAAATGAATTGCTTGTCAACATTTATTCACCAAATAAGTACATAATATTATGCGGGGATTTTAACACTGATTTTTCTATGGTTAATAATGATAGTGCATTTTCTTTGGTGCAGCTGCTAAATTCATTTGGCCTTGCCTCACAGGTGGAGGGAATGACAAGAGTCAGTTTAAATTCCGAAACTCAAATTGATAACATATTTACTAATATCGATCCTTCGCAGGTGGATTGTGAAATATATCCATGCCATGTTTCTGATCATCACTCTCAAATTTTAAGAATTAATACTCAAAAGTTACATAAACCAACTTATGTTAAAAAAAGGTTCTTTACTGATAGCTACATTTTAGATTTTGTAACCCTTCTTAGTGCCGAATCTTGGCTAGAAGTATGGGACGCAGTAGGTGTTGAAAAAAAATACAACACTTTTTTTCGAATATTCTTCTACCTGTTTGATAATTCATTTCCAGTTAGTAATTCTAGAGTAAAGTCTGAGAATTGGGTAAATAAAGATATAAAAAATTATTCTGCATATATAAAAGATTTATTTGTCTGGTATCAAAAAACAAAAAGTGAACAAGTTTACTTACATTATAAACCTGAAAAAAAAATATACAAAAAATATTTGTCAGATTTTAAGAAATCAGTTCATGAAAATAACATCATAAATTCTAAAAATAAATCAAAATCGGCTTGGAACATATTTAACAAAGCGTCAAATTAAAAACAAATAATAATCTCGTAATTGAAGAAAACAACAATATTATAAAAGAGCCTGCAGAAATTTCAGAACTTTTCAGCAAATATTTTAAACTTTCATTGCAACATCATAATGACAATACTCTCAATGATAATTTTGAATATCCAACTATATTCCTCTATCCTGTAGATAAGTTTGAGGTTTTTAGGTTGATAATGAGTTTACCAAATAAATTCTCAGCTGGTCTGGATGAAATTCCTACAATAGTATTAAAATATGTTGCGGAATTTATCTCCGAACCTCTCACACATATTATAAATGAATCATTTACAACTGGGTCATTTCCTACCGCTCTCAAAAAAGCAAAAATCGTTCCTGTATTTAAAAGGGGAAACCCTCAATCAATTAGCAGCTATCGACCAGTATCACTATTATCATCTATATCAAAAATATTCGAACAGGCCTTATTTAACAGAATCTTCAATTTTGTGAACTCACAGCACATATTGGCTACCCACCAGTATGGATTTACACCTAAAAAATCTACGGAATAGGGTATATTTGCTGCTGTGAGTTATATAGTGGAAAACCTTGACAGGAGGGAAAGGGTCGCAGGCCTTTATTTCGATTTATCAAAGGCCTTCGATACTATAGACCACCACTTGCTGCTTCAGAAACTTAGAGCATTTGGTATTCGGGGTGCATGTTTGTCTCTTCTCAGATCCTATTTAACAGACAGGGTACAGTCTGTCTGCATCATGCATGATGGAAGGCCAAATTATTCATCCATTGAAGATCTGGAGCAGGGGGTTCCTCAGGGTTCAATTCTGGGTCCCTTATTGTTCTTGCTGTATGTGAACGAGCTTTCTGGTGGAATTCTTGGTGGTGGGCTGGTTTGTCAGTATGCTGATGATACATCAGTCATACTTACGACCTCCTCCTTAATGGGTCTGTCTGAGGCCTGTTCGGGTACAGTGGGTGAAATGAGCTCCTGGTGTCAGGACAACTATCTAAAACTTAATACCGATAAAACTGGGCAAATTTTGTTCAGTAAAACCAAACA
The DNA here is from genome assembly GCA_030620095.1 of Kuschelorhynchus macadamiae. Lineage (NCBI taxonomy): Eukaryota > Metazoa > Arthropoda > Insecta > Coleoptera > Curculionidae > Kuschelorhynchus > Kuschelorhynchus macadamiae. The sequence continues at coordinate 52,020 of JAUTXW010004007.1, read as the reverse complement.
GTGCGAATCCCTCTACGTCAGAGTGGATGGAAGGTCTATACCTATGGCTGAAAATATTAAATTCCTGGGTGTTTATTTGGATCCCCTTTTAAACTGGGCGCCACAAAATAAGATGCTTATATCAAGACTAAATAGTAACTGTGCTTTATTGCGGAGACTGAGGTGTGTGCTTACTGTTAAAACCATTAGGATTTTTTATATGTCCTGAAAACAACAATATTATAAAAGAGCCTGCAGAAATTTCAGAACTTTTCAGCAAATATTTTAAACTTTCATTGCAACATCATAATGACAATACTCTCATTGATAATTTTGAATATCCAACTATATTCCTCTATCCTGTAGATAAGTTTGAGGTTTTTAGGTTGATAATGAGTTTACCAAATAAATTCTCAGCTGGTCTGGATGAAATTCCTACAATAGTAATAAAATATGTTGCGGAATTTATCTCCGAACCTCTCACACATATTATAAATGAATCATTTACAACTGGGTCATTTCCTACCGCTCTCAAAAAAGCAAAAATCGTTCCTGTATTTAAAAGGGGAAACCCTCAATCAATTAGCAGCTATCGACCAGTATCACTATGATCATCTATATCAAAAATATTCGAAAAGACCTTATTTAACAGAATCTTCAATTTTGTGAACTCACAGCACATATTGGCTACCCACCAGTATGGATTTAAACCTAAAAAATCTACGGAACAGGCTATATTTGCTGCTGTGAGTTATATAGTGGAAAACCTTGACAGGAGGGAAAGGGTCGCAGGCCTTTATTTCGATTTATCAAAGGCCTTCGATACTATAGACCACCACTTGCTGCTTCAGAAACTTAGAGCATTTGGTATTCGGGGTGCATGTTTGTCTCTTCTCAGATCCTATTTAACAGACAGGGTACAGTCTGTCTGCATCATGCATGATGGAAGGCCAAATTATTCATCCATTGAAGATCTGGAGCAGGGGGTTCCTCAGGGTTCAATTCTGGGTCCCTTATTGTTCTTGCTGTATGTGAACGAGCTTTCTGGTGGAATTCTTGGTGGTGGGCTGGTTTGTCAGTATGCTGATGATACATCAGTCATACTTACGGCCTCCTCCTTAATGGGTCTGTCTGAGGCTTGTTCGGGTACAGTTGGTGAAATGAGCTCCTGGTGTCAGGACAACTATCTAAAACTTAATACTGATAAAACTGGGCAAATTTTGTTCAGTAAAACCAAACAGTGCGAATCCCTCTACGTCAGAGTGGATGGAATATACCTATGGCTGAAAATATTAAATTCCTGGGTGTTTATTTGGATCCCCTTTTAAACTGGGCGCCACTGTATACAGTCAATTCTGAGCTATGGCATACTATTCTGGGGCGCATCTTCTACGGCCTTGGATGTTTTTAGGACTCAAAAACGAATTATCCGCACTATATGTGGAATTCGTCCAAGAGACAGCTGCAAGCCCTATTTTTCAAAACTTTCCATTCTAACAGCTCCTTCTTTATACTTTTTGGCATTAGTGATGTATGTTAAAAAACAGCCCAACCTTTTTAAAAGAAATATAGATCATTATTCTCTGCAAATGACCATGATAACTCGAAATAGAACTGAACTTAGCATCCCTTCCCACAATACCACTTTTTTCAAGAAAGGCCCCGTTTATCGAGCTATAAAGGTGTTTCACATGCTACCCAATCAAATAAAACAAATTGAATGTATAGTAAAATTTAGAAAGCACACCATTGAATTTCTGCATGCGAGATGTTTTTATTCCTTTACCTTTGGTGAATAAAATATATTTTTAGAATGTAATTGTGATAGCTTTTTCTTCTGTTTCATATTATCTTGTTTTTAAACTATATGTATTTATTTTTAAACTAGTTTACTATATTTTTAAATCCTATATTTTAAATCTGATAGGTACTATTCTTCTGATTCACTTGTCTATCTGCTATATAGTGTGTATGGCTAATTATGTTGAGTGAATACTTAAGATAACTTAAGGGTGTCGTAGACACCGACATTTTTGACGTTGCTTTGTGATTTATTTCATGTTGTTGGCAATTAAAGGAGATTATTATTATTATTATTATTAAAATAATTTATTCAGAAAAGTAATGTGGACAGATGAAGTGCGCATATCTAGCGATAGAACATTCAATCGCCATAAAAAATTGTATCTGGCTAATGAAAATCGACACATTACCGTCGATCGAACCTCATAGGGTCGTTTTGGATTTAATGTGTGGTGTGTCCTATATAACGTACAAATACTGTGCTACACTGTGCTTCTGGAGGAAAATTTGATTCCGAATATCCAAGGCATGAATAACAGTTACTTCCAACAAGATGACGCTCCAAGTCATAATGCCTGAAGAGTAGATGAGTTTCTAGATCGACATTTTCCCAATTAATGGTTGGCCGCACACTGGCCGATTTTGCCAGAAAACATAGCAGAAATAAAAAATTTTTTTTTTTAATATATTTCACTTTAAACTGAACTTGCAGGGTTAGTTAGTTATTATCTAGTTGCCTTTAAAACTGACGTTCTAGAAAGTGCACGATTTGTTTTAAAAAAGGTCAAAGTCAAACAATTTGGATATGATTTTCATACCTTTCTTTTCGTTACAAAATTGATTTCTTAGTGAATAAAATAAACTCTTTATAATTAATAGCTAAGGTTGATTTATCATGGAAAACAACGAGCAAGGTATGTTGTTTAGAAATATTGTATGTCATAACGTTATATTTAATATTCGGACAATTTTGAATGGATTATAAATAGCAGTGTATTTTTTGGTATATTTTTTTGTTTCAAAATTGAAAAGTCATTTTGTTTATGATTTCACCACATTTCACTCATTCTTGTTATATTTTCTGCTAACAACCGTTGCCGGAAAATGCCGATAAGAAAATATAGAGTAATTAAATTAGGGTTGACCACCAGTCATATCTCCAAAAGTATTGGTCGTTAATTTTGGATAAAAATGGATAAACTTATTTCAGCCACATAAAAACGTTGAGACATATTTTTTAGTTTATAAAATATCCGCTAGGGGATGCAACAGCAAAAGAATAGTCTAATTGTAGATTTTCTTGTAAATTTTGCCTGTTAAAATTTATTTAAAATGTACAATTCTTAACCAGTTATACATATTTTTTTTTACTTTTCCATTTTTGCAGCATGTTCTCGATAATAAAGCGATATGAAAATATGTTTAAAAACATCTTTTTAATATTAAAAAAATATCTATTTGTTGCTGAAGAAAGTTTTTATAGGTAATATTTATTATGGCGCGTTTCCCCATTAAATACAGCTAATGTCTTTTTGTTCAGGATCTGCTTAATTTCACCAAAAACAATTTGCTATCTATTGTTTTGTTTTATTTCATTCACAGGTGAACATGGAGTTTTAACATTAAGCTTCCGAGAATTAAGTGAAATTATTATAAGTTCCCCGGAAAAAAATCTAAATACAAATTTCCCAAGACTAAAGGGTAGAATTTTGGTACTGACTGGCTATCCGTCATCGACCATTGAGGGTAAAAAAACTGTAAATAACTTTTATTATAAATTTAAGAATAAATGGAATTCTACAAACAGAATAAAACAACGAATTTTTGAACAATCCAGTGTATGGCTTGAGACCGGATAGTATAGGAGCGAAAATAATATAAATGCGGCAAAATTATTAAAAACAATTAATCAAGAGTGGGGAAAAGCAGACGATTTTTTCAATGCTTTAAATAAAAAAACAATGCTTGTATTGCCGACTTACTGAAGGTTGGTGGTTGAACCGAAGCTACCAAAATTCCAATATAAATTCACATGAATACAGGCTATAAACCTTAATTGCTCCATATATCCTTCATATGACCAGGTTATAGAGGAAAAAAAATGTTACCCTGCTGGAATTGTTGTGAATAAATCTTAGGCTGAACTTCCACTTCAAAATCTACTTAACCATGCATGCGTAAGAATGCTTCAAACATAGGGAGATGCCCTGCTGAAACATCGGAATCTCATTGAAAACTTGAACGATTCAACTTTAATTGGGGTTTCGATGGTTCTCAGAATACAAACGAAGTTTTAATATTAGTAATTCAGATTCCAGCATTTTTTTTACTTCTCTAGTACCCATCAGATTCAGTTTAGAGCAAAATAACAAACCTGATATCATAATCTGGCAAAATTGCAGGCCTTCCTCAACACGGTTTTGTCGTCCTATTAAGGTTCAATTCGCTAAAGAAACTAAAGAGTTCAAGGTGCCAGAAAAAAAAACACATGGATTTTCAGATCAAAAACCTTATTCCCCTTTATTATATCCTGAATGGTATTGTTGTTCAAGTAAAGTATAAACTATTTTTTACAATGGAGAGACGGTAAGGTTGGGAATGCTACAACGGAAAACAATTCCACTCAAAAATGTTTTTAGGTGGTGCAACGTCGAGGGAATTTAATAAAATTGAAGCATTCAGTGGTATTTTACATTGCACCGAAAAAAATAGCACTATGTAGATTTTTCTAAAATTTATTATGGGGGTATTGCAGACATTGAACCCACTATCCTGCCTAGTTATCTCTCTAGAAATGTACGAGGTATATCAAAAAACGAAAGTATAAAAAAAATTTAACACCCTGTATCTCGGACACTGTCAACATTAGTACTGAGATTAAGTTAGTTTCTTAGCACCACGTATACATTTCTAGATTTTATAGACACCCTATAGATAAAAGATATTCTGATCTACTATAAAAGCAATTATTTTAATTTTAACACCCTGTACAGGGTGTCCGGGTTTGGTTGCAAAAGCAGGATATCTCGCTTATTTTTAGAGATAGAACATTGCGGTTTTCACGATCCTGAGCTAATTTTTTGTGAAACTCATGAAGCCGTAAACAAAATTTTCATAGCCTTCTTCGTTTATGAGATACAGGGCGAAATAGAAAATTTTGCATTTTGGGACCCCCCTCGTATCTCGGTTATCCTTTAACTTGCTAAATTGCTGCTTATGCAGTTTTTTACGCTGGATCCATTGGCGTAGTCATATTTTTCATTTGAGTTGTTATTTTTTAGATATGACCTAAAGTTGTGTTTTTTTTAAATGAGACACCCTGTATATTTGTCCAGAAACTGATTTGTCCTTTTAAAAGCTTCTCAAAAATATATAATAGTATGGATCTATTTTAATAAACAACAACAAAAACCCTAATTTTTATAATTATCATCCCAAATTTTGCAGTAGGCCATGCAAAACAATGCTGCCTTTTATTTAAAGTCGTTAACAGTATCTACATCCTAACAACAAATCAAAATAAATATGTAATTAAATCTATTTATCAAAATATGTATTGATAATTTCGCACCAAAAAAGTACCACCTACCTAGATTTATGTAACACAAGAACAAAACAGTAGTAAATTATTATGTAACAAGCCTTTCAGCAAAAATCAACTGTCGTATAAGAACTACAGTAACAAAGAAAATCAAAAGAACCGTTCAAACTGATTTCCATTTTGTTCTATGCATGCTTCGCACAATTTTCGTATTCGTTTTAGGGAATTAAGCAAAATAACGGGATGATTTTGTAAATTTTGACATTATCATAGTAGTCTTTGTAAATTCTATTTTCTAGATATCCCCATAAAAAGAAATCTAAAATCGACAAATCTGGGGACCTAGGGGGCCATCTGATAGGTCCATTTGTTCCGATCCACAGATTGGTAAAATTATTGTCCAGAAATAATCTCGTCATTCCAGAATTGTGTGCAGGAGCACCGTCCTGTTGAAAATAAATTTCGTTAATTTGCGCTAGAGGAACATCGTCAAGTAATTCAGGTATAGCTGCCTATAAAATTTCTATATAGGGATTGGCTGTTAGATTTCCCTCAAATATATAAAATTTTTTGTGTTCCTAATATGAAGCAGGACACATTTAGACCAAACCTGCCCTGCTGTCTTCTGGGAAATATTTGGTGTTGATTTTCCTGGGACCAGAATTTACTATTGTGCCTATTGAGCATACCAGAATTACTGAAATGTACTTCGTCTGACCAAACAACCTTCCTTTCAAAATCTCTAACCATATCGCATCTTTCTCGAAACCAATTGCAGAAGACTACCCGACGCTCTGCATCCCCTGGCTGTAAGTGCTGCACGAGCCTAAATTTGTATGGGTGGTATTTGTGCTTTTTTAGAATTTCTTGAACTCTAGTTTTTGGAATCCCTATGCTCTTTTCTCTGGCCCTAGAAGAGTTTGTAGGGTAAGCTTCTGCATTAGCCAAAACCGTAATTTCCTCAGCCTCCCGATTTTCTTTATTATATGTTTTCGTACGAGGTTTGATAAATGATACGTAATTAAGTAAATTCTTTTTTATCCGATAAAAAGTGGATATATTAGGTTGCCTCCTTTCTGGATATCTAAATAAAAATTAAGCAATAGTATTTCAACATACCTAAAAATTAACTATTTACCTGTTAAAATACATCTCAGAAGCCGCTTCAACATTTTCATTACTTAATATAAAACAAGCTAACATATCGTACTTTTCATAATGTTCGAAAGTTTGGTTTTCTTCCATAATAATACAAATATATTTTTACACAATAAATAAATACAAAAAACTAGCGCTATATTGTATATACCCGAACAAAATTGGGAAATGTCATTTGCTTCCAAGAAAACAAAAGAAAACGGCATCGTTTTGCATGACCTACTGGAAAATTTGGGATGATAATTATAAAAATTAGGATTTTTGTTGTTGTTTATTAAAACAAACCCATATAATTATATATTTTTGAGAAGCTTTTAAAAGGACAAATCAATTTCTGGACAAATATACAGGGTGTCCCATTTAAAAAAACACAACTTTGGGTCATATCAAAAAAATAACAACTCAAATGAAAAATATGACTACGCTACTGGATCCAGCGTAAAAAACTGCATAAGCAGAAATTTTTCCCATTGCGTTAAGTTAAAGGATAACCGAGATACGAGGGGGGTCCCAAAATGCAAAATTTTCTATTTCGCCCTGTATCTCATAAACGAAGAAGGCTATGAAAATTTTGTTTACGGCTTCATGAGTTTCACAAAAAATAGCTCAGGTGCGTGAAAACCGCAAGGTTCTATCTTTAAAAATAAGCGAAATACCCTGCTTTTGCAACCAAATCCGGACACCCTGTACAGTAAAAATATAGCAAGAAAATAGTTTTGACATCTTATTTCACCAAAGCGGACATATTTTACTCAATAAAAACAAACAAAGTACTTTAGATTAATGTATGTCATGTTTTTGGCAAAATCGACCAGTGTGGGCCGGTAAGAACGCCACCTAGGTCACCTGAACTTACCCAATTAGACTTTTTTATGGGATTTATCATTTACAAAAATAAGAGCAATACTATTCAAGAATTAAAAACCCGTCTAGATAAGTTGGTATGTTAAACTTTTTTGTCAGGTACTAGAAAATTATTGATTCTGTATTTTAGGATTAATAGTTGGGAAGTTTATTGATTTTATGTTTTATTGTTATTTATGTTTATTATGTATTGTATGCAATGTTAGGTTGTTATTTAATTATGTTTATGTTTAGTTTTGTGTGAATATTTGAAGTTCAATAGAGAATGGCATCATCCAAAGCGTTAAAAAAACTTAGTTGTTTTGTTTAAAACGCACTTATACGGAAAATATAGAAAAATAATTATATTAAAACATGAGTATTTCGCAAAAAATCAGACACTAACCCGCGTATTCACTAAAAAGGTTTAAGAGTTAGACCAGATCTAGTTGCCATGGTACTTAAAACTCTTAGTTCGCCAGTTATGTTCCACTTATGTCACTGTCATTTTCTAATTGTGACATTTAGCCAAATTATTTGTTCAATTGTTAAAAATGTCATCCTAAACCTATAACTGTCAAGTTAGACCTGGTCTAAATTTTAACCTCTTTACTGAATACGGGTGTAACTGTTTAGTATCGTTGAAAAGATGATTTAATTTCTTGTCGATTAAGGAAAAAATATACAGGGTGTCCTAGTTAAAAAAACACAACTTTATGACATATCTCAAAAACTGAAATCAACAGAAAAAAGGACGAACGCCACTGAATTCTATGCAAAAACTTCATAAAGCACCTATTTATTTGTTTTTCTATCAGCAATAATAAGCCAGATAAATCACACTGTCAAAAAAGGCCGATCTTCGAAAACACCCCGTAGCTCAATAAGAAATCAAGTTAGCCATGATGAGTAAGGCACGGTTAGGGTTCATTTGCAACTCGAACCCGAAAACATTTAATTAGTTTTTATATAACATCTACAGTTTTGCAAGAACCCCTAAAGTTATATATATATATATATATATATATATATATATATATATATATATATAGCGAGAGGGTATATTGTGATATATATAACAAAACGTGCTAAATCTAGTGGGGCTGTAGTCAAAGAGAGGGGACCTTAGATTAAAACACTTTGTTGCTTTGCCAAGCTTTCGGCAACTGTTTATTGCCTTCCTCAAGACAGCCTAAAAATTGTTATTATTTTGTATTAACATTTATTTTAAAAAAAAGTTGTTGTGGACTTACTACTTGGTTTTACTCTTGAAGAAACAACACTGAAAAATTCTCAACATTGCTAAAGACCTATATACATATTATTTACACCTTTTTATCACTAGTTTTGACTTGGATGTTGTTATATTAACACATTTTAAAATTCTTAAAGATTTGGTTTATTCCAACGTGCAGACACTGTCGGCCATTTTACGTATTTTAAAGGCAAATTATTATTGTAAAATGGAGATCGTGTTTTTTTTTTATTTTTGCTCTCCTTCCCTTACTTCACACTAGTTGGTTTACGCGTTTTTTGTTTTTCAAATAATTGTCGACTGAGCACGAATCGGTAACGACGGTTTCCCAAATGTATAGTTGGAAAAGAAAAATGTAGATGGCGCATTAGTAAACAGTACTCTGCAAAGCTGGTAACCCAATCAGCACAAATCTTACAAGTTCTGTAATTGTTGGTTAAACGATGAGAACATTTTATATTCTGTAGTACACTGTGCAGCTGATAGAGGGACATGTTCCACCATCGTGTTGTGAAAAATTTTTATATTTATTTGCTATGATTAGAAAAAAGGGGGAAAAAACAAATTACATGAACAACACAACACCATGATTGAACTTTTCCTGAAACAAAAATGAAAAGGAAAATGGAAAATCATATATAAATGCAAATAATCAATGTACAGTGCCCTACAGTATGAATATATTAGGACTAAGTTATTCAGAGATTTGGACAGCATTAGAGTCATTAATAGAAACAAAATTGTCTTTACTAATTCTTAACAGATATGAATATATTGTGCTTAGATTATTGATATCAGTTTTCTTATTCATTGTGTTTGTCCCTTGGTTGTGTATATGTATCATTTCAAGGAAATTTCTTTTATAATATCTTTTTTCTTTAGCAAGAATTTTTGCTTCGGTGAATCGAATGCTGTGTCCTGTGTCTATGAAGTGTTCTGATAATGCACAAGATTTTACAAACCTGCGGCAGTCGCTTTTATGTGAAGTAATTCTGCCTGACAAATTTCTAGATGTCTGACCTACATATATTTGATTACAGTTGTTGCAATTTGTGGCATATACAACGTTATTATTTTCAAGCGTAAATTTCAGATGTTGGTTGTATGAATTGAACATTTCTAGTGCTATTTCTGCTCTATTTTTAGGGAGAGCCAAAATAAGATCGTCCACATACCTCTTGACAAATGGGATATTAAAAGGTAGATTTTCTAAAGCATAGCTGACTAAGTCATCCAAAACAAAATTTACTAAAATAGGAGAGATTGTAGAGCCCATAGGTGTACCAAAAATTTGTTTATAAAAACTGTTGTTAAAATTAACATAGTTTGAATCAAAAATAAACTGCAACAATGCTTTAAAGGATTCAAATGATAATTTACAATGTTGGGAAATTGTGTCCCATTTTGCTGTTAAACATTCTTGTATGACTTCATATGGGAGATTCGTAAAAAGAGAGACAACATCGAAACTGACTACTTCGTAGTTCGGAAGTTGATAGTCATTAATAAATGAACTAAAGATGAAAGAATCTCGCACATAAAATTCATTGTTAGTGTTGTACGCATCTGTCAAAATTTTAGTTAAGAAAGATGCGAGAGGGGCATTGGGTGCATCGATGGCAGAGGTGATAGGTCTCATGCTTAGGACTGGTTTATGAATTTTTGGTAATGTATAAAACCTCGGGGCTATTGAGTTATAAGTTGTTAAATTTTTAGCCTCCTTTTCATCTATACACCCTTCGCTCCTTAATTGTTTAACTAGTTTATTGGCTTTGAACTGCAACGTAGTTGTAGGATTGCTATTAAGTTTCTTGTAACTTTTTGAGTCATTAAGTAACTCTTGACTTTTTTCAAGATATTGATATATATGATAAGGGCAATGTAACTGTAGCAATGTTTAAAGCAGTTTATTTTTGATTCAAACTATGTTAATTTTAACAACAGTTTTTATAAACACATTTTTGGTACACCTATGGGCTCTACAATCTCTCCTATTTTAGTAAATTTTGTTTTGGATGACTTAGTCAGCTATGCTTTAGAAAATCTACCTTTTAATATCCCATTTGTCAAGAGGTATGTGGACGATCTTATTTTGGCTCTCCCTAAAAATAGAGCAGAAATAGCACTAGAAATGTTCAATTCATACAACCAACATCTGAAATTTACGGTGGAATATGAATCAGACAACAGTATTCCCTTTCTTGACATGAAGGTAATCAGAAGCGAAACCAATGTTTTAAAAACAAAATGGTATCGCAAACCGATGTGCTCTGACAGATTCATAAGTTATCATTCTTACCACCCTACCAAAATGAAAATAAATTTAATAACTGCTCTAAAAAATAGAGCTATTAAGCTCTCACATAAAGACTACAAACAGGAAAGCCTAGATAAGCTCAGAAATATACTCCTTGAAAACTCTTATCCTCTGAATATCATAAATAAGTTTTTAGGCAACACAAATGAAAATCCAATACAACTAAATACAATCCATAATATAACGACAGAGGAAAACACCAGTCAGCCAACACAAACAATAAAATATTACCCACTTCCTTTTATTCAAAATTTAACTGATAAATTAATAGACGTTTTCAAAGATAGTCCAAACCTAAGGTTTGCCAAAAAACAAATAAAAACTGTCTCACAACTTTATGCAAAAACTAAGATTCCACTTTCCACGCTTGAAAATAATAACGTTGTATATGCCATAAATTGCAACAACTGTAATCAAATATATGTAGGTCAGACATCTAGAAATTTGTCAGGCAGAATTACTTCACATAAAAGCGACTGCCGCAGGTTTGTAAAATCTTGTGCATTATCAGAACACTTCATAGACACAGGACACAGCATTCGATTCACCGAAGCAAAAATTCTTGCTAAAGAAAAAAGATATTATAAAAGAAATTTCCTTGAAATGATACATATACACAACCAAGGGACAAACACAATGAATAAGAAAACTGATATCAATAATCTAAGCACAATATATTCATATCTGTTAAGAATTAGTAAAGACAATTTTGTTTCTATTAATGACTCTAATGCTGTCCAAATCTCTGAATAACTTAGTCCTAATATATTCATACTGTAGGGCGCTGTACATTGATTATTTGCATTTATATATGATTTTCCATTTTCCTTTTCATTTTTGTTTCAGGAAAAGTTCAATCATGGTGTTGTGTTGTTCACGTAATTTGTTTTTCTCCCTTTTTTCTAATCATAGCAAATAAATATAAAAATTTTTCACAACACGATGGTCCCTCTATCAGCTGCACAGTGTACTACAGAATATAAAATGTTCTCATCGTTTAACCAACAATTACAGAACTTGTAAGATTTGTGCTGATTGGGTTACCAGCTTTGCAGAGTACTGTTTACTAATGCGCCATCTACATTTTTCTTTTCCAACTATACATTTGGGAAACCGTCGTTACCGATTCGTGCTCAGTCGACAATTATTTGAAAAACAAAAAACGCGTAAACCAACTAGTGTGAAGTAAGGGAAGGAGAGCAAAAATAAAAAAAAACACGATCTCCATTTTACAATAATAATTTGCCTTTAAAATACGTAAAATGGCCGACAGTGTCTGCACGTTGGAATAAACCAAATCTTTAAGAATTTTAAAATGTGTTAATATAACAACATCCAAGTCAAAACTAGTGATAAAAAGGTGTAAATAATATGTATATAGGTCTTTAGCAATGTTGAGAATTTTTCAGTGTTGTTTCTTCAAGAGTAAAACCAAGTAGTAAGTCCACAACAACTTTTTTTTTTTTTAATAAATGTTAATACAAAATAATAACAATCAGGAGCGTGCAGTCCATGGAAGCAAGGGAAGCAGTCCTTCCCCAAAAAAAATTACAAAACATCCTCTAAAATGTAATTTTTGAAATAGCAAACTATTAATTTAGTTTATATTAAAAATGCTAAAATATTATCTTAATTATCAAGCCCATAATAAATGCGGCCTTGACTCCGACCGAGTCACAATAGAAATCGAATAGAACCTAGGCGGGCCGCCAGCTTCTCTGCAGCCAAGTCCTGTATGCTTGATTTCTTGTGAATCGAACCAGAGGGTATTGAATTTTCCACCGGCTGTTTGCAATTTTTACATTTCAGTCGCTTGCTTTAAGTGGGGGCGGAAGCTATCGTTGGAGTAGGTTCTTTGTTTGAACGGCTATCCGTGTGCTGTGTGATACGTACGACGCGTCGTGCATGGTGCGAAATGAAAGACAATAATACGGACGTGGATATGCAAATACCGTCAACTTCGGCTGTCGGTAATAACGTAGAAAATGTTGGAGAATTTAGTAAGAAAAGTGTGTGTGAATGTATGGTGTGTCTCTTGATAATAAAGGGATTTTCAACATTAAACTTCGCTAATAAGCCTCAATAATTTCCAAAGGAAGGGCAAAACCGCCTATGAAAATTGTAACCACAAAAATGAAAAACTGTATTAGACATTTTTATCCGGAAAAACAATACGAACAATTTAAATGGCTACCAGGGTGTGAAAATGTAAGTAAATTATTTTGTTGGCCATGTTTACTTTTTGAAAATGAAAAAGGTCTCTGCAATAAAACTGGTTTTTCCGATTTAAACAATTTCTTTGGCAAAACCAGAAATGAACACGCCCTTAATAAACAGTTGGAAATTAGTCACCGCCAACACAATGAACTAGTCGATAAAAACAGGCAAATATTATGAAGACTTATCGATGTTGTTTGTTTTCTCGGAAAGCATGAATTGGGATTTAGAGGTCATGACGAAACAAGGGTTATTTCAAATAGAGGAAATTTTTAAGATTTACTTAGTTTAATGGCTACGTATGATGATTGCTTAAAAAATCATTTAGAGCAGTCTAGCGTTTTTCGCGGAACGTCGAATCGAATTCAGAATGATTTAATTTCCGCTGTTGCAACCATTATTACAGAAAGAATTAAGCAGGAGATTGGCGAGGCGCGGTTCATTGCTATTATTCTGGACGAAACAACTGATATTACTAATTTTAGCCAATTATCTATAGTAATACGCTACGTTAAAACAGACAGTACAGCAGATGCATTATATACCGTAGTTTATACCGTTACTAAAGAAATTAATGGAGAAAAAATAAGTTGCTCAAAGCTATGATGAAGCTGCAGTGATGGCACGACAATTAAGGGGTCTGTAGGCTAAAGTTCGAGAAACTTTCCCAAGTGCTGTGTTTGTCCATTATTTTGCTCGTAAATTAAATTTAGTTTTATCCCAATCCATCAATCACATTAAAGAGTTTAAAGTATTTTTCGTTACTTTAAGTGGCATGGCTGCTTTTTTCCAAGTCAACAAAACGTACACAAGCTTTGGACTCCATTGTCCACAAACGATTGCCCAAAGTAGCTCCTGCTAGGTGGAACTATAATGGAAGACTTGTGTTAACAGTATCTGAAAATCGTGAATCACTGATTGAACTATTTGAGAATATAATAGAAAATAATGAAACGTGGGACTCAGAAGCAATAAATAGTTCGAGGGAGTTTTTGGACTGTTTGAAACTTTTAATTTTAATTATTTGTTGAACATATTTTCAAAAATATTTCCAGGACAATGTTTTTAATATATTACAAACTAAAACAAATCATATTGCTTTTTGCCTAAAAAAAGTGGATGATTTTAAGTCCATGTTAAGCCAAAGAAGATATGACTTTAAATGTATTATACAGACGCCTCTTTTATGAAATAATCCATCAAATTCACCAACAAATAAACTATAGATTTAACGGTTTAAATGATTTTAAATTCCTCGAGCTCTGCAATTTTAATGCATTTAAAGGAAAAACTTTTCCAGAAGATGCGTTTAAATCTCTTCTTCTTCATTATGGCCAGTTCTTCGACCGAGTGTTACTGCGATCTGAACTAAAAGTGATTTACGAAACTGTTAACAATAGCACAAAAAATAACGCTAAGGAACTAATGCAATTTTTAAAAGACAAGAAGCTGGAAGATGCCTACACCGAAGTGTCGAAATTGTGTGAATTAGTATTGACAATATCTGCTACAAGTTCATCAGTAGAACGCAACTTTTCAACACTTAAACATATAAAAGATTTCGTGAAAAATTCAACGGGGCAGGAGCAAATTCCGCATACATCGCTGTTGTCCATTGAAAATAAACTTCTCCAAAATATGTCGGAGCATCGACGTTTTTATTATGACGTCATTGACGAAATTGCAAAAAATTATCGAAGAATCGAATTACATTAAAAATAGGTAAGTTTCTAAAAATTGCTTCCCTTTCTTAAAATTTCACAGCACGCCCCTGCTTTACATGATGAAAATGAACCTTTTGAATTGACTAACATGCTGGTCAGCCGACGTCGCTGTCTTTAGCGTCAAATTTTTATTAACAATTTTTTAGAAATAAATCAGAACTTAATAGGAACTTCAAGTTATAAATCTTTTAGCCAACATTCTTTAGTATCCGCTGAGTGCAGTACTGAGTTTAAAACTCTCAATCAAACCACCAATGTTAACAGTGGTACCCTAGAGGTTAAAAACTTAACTATATTTAACGACCTTCCGTCGAACAAAGTTAAATCAAAGCTAAATCAAGCTAGAGGGCAAATTAACAAACAATCTCAAAAGGCTGCAAAAACCGACGTTTCGGTCGGGTTTTCTCATCATAAGGTAGAATTGCATGATAAAGAACCTATAAGAAAAACTAATCCGATTAATTCAAAAACATTAACAACAAATATTAATACTCCTTTCTCTGAGTTCACAGGTGAACCAGAAGCAATGGGAGGACCCAACAACAATAACTATTCAGCCTATGGAGGCATTCTGTTCAATACGAACCATATTTTCAACCAACAAACTTTAAATCCCGATCTTCCAAATTTAGAAATTAATAATTTCCAAAGTTTCGATTACCAAACATCCATCCTCAGAACATTAACTGATGCTCTCAATAAGGTAGTATCTTTTAAAATATAGGGACATAATATTAATTGAAGAAAGCCCTTTACTACCCTGGAAGAAAAAATTATACGGATAATATTTGTTATCACAATAAAGTCTTGTCATCAGCTAAAATATATTACAGTTTATAATACGACCCATTAACGGCTATCAAATAATTTAAGTTATTTTATAAGTTATTGCATTTTAAATGAAAGCCATTCCTACTGCTACATTTAAAACCAATCATTAAATAATAATATTGAATATGCGAGGAGATGATTTTTCATATTTTCCATTTCGCAATAAAGTTTAATTTTAAAATTGTTTAAAATTGTACTGATTGCATTTTTAATGGAATCCAATTAACAAATACGCGCCGAGTTGCTTCCAGCGTGAGAGTTTGACTGAAACATTTCAATTTAACTTGATGTTTTACTAAAATAAATATAATTGCTATTATTGTTTTAATTTTATTGGTGTATTCAACCTATCAGTATCCTAGAGTTCTGTTCTTATAATCAGAAAAAAGTTGTTAAATTAGTTTTTCCCCTAACTTCACTCGTTATGAAAGGAGTACTTTAAAGGATGGGTTAAGCCAATTAACGAATCCTTCCATGTAATAAGGGAATGACAGATAACGCAGGTATCTGTGTTTTTAGGGCTTCGCGAGACCACGAGACTAGTCTGGGTCTCGGTCTCAAAACGAGACCGAGATTTGAAAAAAGTATTTCGAGACCGAGACCGAGACTTGATGTTCGAGACCGAGACCGATACCGAGGCTTACCTATCGAAATATCATAATAACTAATGTTCGTAAATTATTTGTTTTGACAAAATAATTCAAAAAATATATGTTTGAGGGCAAATTAATGGATGCAAAAAATATTTTTTCTATAATCAATTATATTATATTAGCATTGTACATATTCTTATAACAATGATACTAGTTAAATAGTCATTTAAAAAACGACATAAATAACCATAAAAAGAGAATTTCCCAAATTTAGAAATTCTAGTAGCGAAATTCCACTTCACATGTCGAAAACCGTAAATTGCTACCCTGTTCTCAAAGAGAGACACTTTATCACAAATCTACTATATAGGATTTTGATATTGTGATCTTTATAAATTCATAATCGGTTTTTATGTTTAATTATTGAAAGTAACCAAAATCCAAAAATGTTTAGTATTTTGGTTCAATAATTAATAATAGACTGTAACAACTAAAAACATCGCACGATCATATTCTTATATAGTATAGATACGGTAAAGACTCCAACAGATGAAGTAATTGTGGTGATTTTTGTTTAAAAATTTGTGTTTATGGAGCGTCTAGTTTGCCTAACATATTTTAGATCGCAATCATTACAGCTAATTTCATAGATGCCACTCCTCTGCTTTAAGTCGACTTTGTCTTTAGGGTTTCCAAGGAGATTTTTCAAACTGTTCTCCGTTTTGTTTTTTAATTTCTTTTTCTAGACCTCTCGTATATCTTGTATCATATGGGATTACTATGAACTTATTGGGAGCCTCAGGTGCTTGAAGAGTGGCATCTTTTAACATTTTCTTATGATTATGTCTATTTACTAATTTATGTACAAAATTATCATTATATCCATTACTTTTAGCTATACTTTTAATCCGATTCATTTAAAATAAACAAGAAATTGTTAAAAAAATCAGCGAAAATTTTTCTTAACATTTTCTTCTTTAATCGCTTCGATGGCTTGCTAATTAAAGAAGGTACATGTTTTATGGAACAATATTTTTGTATTGATTTTGTTTGTATTTAAAAATAATGGACGATATAAAAATTTTAACTATATGTGTATAATAAAAATAATACATATACATACGGACAAGATTTTCAACAAATAAAACACAAAGTAGAATGTGGCTTAGGATTTTAAATAGATGATCAATAAAGCTAATTCAACTATAAAGCTTAAAAAATAACGAACGGTTCTAATAACAAAGTAAAAATTTAAATTTCTAAACATACATTATAAGCATATTTTTAGATTTTATTTCAACCTATATAATAAACCTAAAAATATTACAGAAAATTTAAACTAATATTTTATAATTTCATTTTTCAAGTTACTTTTATACCATGAATGAATACATAATAAGCATGTATTTGAAGTTTCATTTAACATGCTTCTTAGTTTTGTATTAATTAACCCTTAAATAACATTTCGGCGAACAATTATTATTTTTAAAATTTTGTTTTCGAGACCACCGAGACTTTCGAGAGCGATACCGAGACTAAGTAGATCTCGGTCTGGGTCTCGCGAACCCCGATGCTTCGAGACCGACAACGTAAACATTTTCCGAGACCGAGACGGATTCAGTCTCGGTCTCGGTCTCGGTCTCGCGAACCCCTATGTGTTTTGGATGAACCGATTTTATTCAACTTGGTGTCGAAGAAAAGTGCCTTTTTTGCTCTACTCGTGGAGCCATAAACTGTACCGTAATAACTTTGCTAATGATCACTAGATGGCGGTGTGTCGGAAATTTCCAAATAATGCTGATTTTCTCAAAAAAATCAAATAATACGCTATGACTATTATATCACAATTTATTTGGTAGTGACGAAGGGCATTGAATAGTGAAATAGAAAATCCAGGTCCGCATTTAAATTAAGAAACTTGATGCAGTTCTCTCGAATCCTTAACGTCGGATTGGAAAATTAACCTTGCCGTTTTGTAGAGGGGAAAAAGGGACAATGGCAAAGTGGAAAACCAAAAAACTGGACAAAAACAAGGTTCCAATAATAGTAATCTCTAGTAATCTTGCATAACTGTAAAGAACAAAGAAACAAAAGAAAAAATACTAAAACTCAGTCATAATCACATAAGCATCACAATAAAATAGCTAGAGCTAGGGTTTTTTGAGTATGCCATATCACAATTTTCAAGAATTAATTGGGATTTTCTCTGTCACTCTTAAATTTAGAATATATATATATATATATATATATATATATATATATATATATATATATATATATATATATATATATATATATATATATATATATATATATATATATATAGAGAGAGAGAGAGAGAGTCCTAAAGCTCAGCTTCCGTCTTCAATTGTACCTAAACCATTTATTTTTATAAAATTATTTAAACGCCACTATATATTGTTCATTAGAGAGCACATTTTAAAAATATCTTTGATTATACAGGGTGGTCTAAAATATAAAGGCGCATAAAAATTGCATTTTTTTTAATGGAACCCCTGAATTTTTACATGTTTGAAACCCACTTTGCGTAGCCTATACATTCCTAGAATATTATTAAATTTTTTTTAATAGTTTCGAGGAAAAAAAATAAAATCTAAAGAAATCGATATCGAAAATCGATCTACATTTGAAAGTATTCGATTAAACACCTTAAAAACTAAGGTAAGTCAGTAGCGTACTGTAAAAGACTTATAGTTATTGTCCTAAGAGTATTATAACTTTAGTTTATACAGGGTGTGTAAAATTTCATGTCAAATTTTGCAAAATTAAAAATTATTTATCTCCATTTTTTTAAATGGAACATTCCATATTTTTTTTCTATCGGGTGCGGTATTAATAGATGAACATTTTTTGTTACTACACTTACGTCCTAACACTGGAACCTGTGGTGGAAGATAAATTAAAATACAAGTTCTAACCACACTACATCACAACTCGTTACGTTCTGGACGCAGGTTTCACTAACCAAGTGAGCATCATCAGCAGATGGTATAAACTAAAGTAATTTATCCTAACCGAAACTATTTATAGGTAAATGTGGTCACACTGGGTTGTACACGACTGCGCCGTTATCAAGTAAAGAATAAAGTGGACTATAGGGAATAGGCCCTCTATCTTTATTTAGTATTTTCTTACCACATTTAACTATTTCTATACTTTCAAATGCATCCAATAATCTATTATTAGATACATTTTTAATCAACTTAAAATTATTTATTCCTATTTGATAATTGTTTTCCAAAGCATGTTGGGCAACGCTTGACTTTTTTGTTCTTACGTATCTTAAATGTGCCATGTGTTCTTTAAAACGAGTGTTTATGGAGCGTTTAGTTTGCCCAACATATTTTAGATCGCAGTCATTACAGCTAATTTCATAGATGCCACTCCTCTCCTTCAAGTCGACTTTGTCTTTAGGGTTTCCAAGGAGATTTTTCAAACTGTTCTCCATTTTGTAGGCTACTCTAAAACCTACGTGTTTAAATACTTTTTCTAGACCTCTCGTATATCTGGCATCATATGGGATTACTATGAACTAATTGGGAGCCTCAGGTGCTTGAAGAATAGTGACATCTTTTAACATTTTCTTATGCTTATGTACAAAATTATCATTATATCCATTACTTTTAGCTATATTTTTAATCCGATTCATTTAATTGTTAAAACGTTCTTTACTTAATGGAATTGAGTAACTTGTGAGTTAAGAAATGAAATGCTGCCATTTTGTGTTGACGGCGTTTCATACATAATTTTGTAAGAAGCAAATATTCGTCAATAATTTCTTTTTTCAAATTATTGAATTCATGTAGTTCCTTTACGTACTCTAAAGCTAGTGGTAGGGGTACACTAGGAAACAATAACCTTACATCAAAAGATATTAAAATTTCAACTTCCTTTAAGTGAACCTAAAGACAAAGTCGACTTGAGAGGAGTGGCATCTATGAAATTAGCTGTAATGACTGCGATCTCAAATATGTTGGGCAAACTAAAAGCTCCATAAACACTCATTTTAAAGAACACATGGCACATTTAAGATACGAAAGAACAGAAAAGTCAAGCGTTGGCCAACATGCTTTGGAAAACAATAACCAAATGGGAATAAATAATCTTAAGTTGATTAAAAATATATCTAATAATAGATTATTGGATGCATTTGAAAGTATAGAAATATTTAAATGTGGTAAGAAAATACTAAATAAAGATAGAGGGCCTATTCCCTATAGTCCACTTTATTCTTTACTTGACAACGGCGCAGTCGTGTACAACCCAGTGTGACCACATTTACCTATAAATAGTCTCGGTTAGGATAAGTTACTTTAGTTTATATCATCTGCTGATGATGCTGACTTGGTTAGCGAAACGCGCGTCCAGAACGTAACGAGTTGTGGAGTAGTGTGGTTAGAAATCTTGTATTTTCATCTACTACAGTTACCTCAAAATTCCTAGAGATTTTTGAAATATTTTTAAAAAACTCAGTGTGATAATTGACTAACTTCACTGTTTCAAAATGCTTTTTGATTTTTTTTTCAGGTTTCGATTTTCACTATTAATATTCATAAATAATTACCTACGCATTTGTTAATAATAAAGAGGTCAGCGTAGTTATAGCCATGGGAGAAAATCTAGAATCCCAACAATTTTCGTAATGATGTTTGCTTATTAAAATTTAAATTACTGACAACAGTTGTTGTTAATTACGATTGCTTCCCAATTTTTAAATTATTCTTGTCAAAGTAGAATTGTAATGATTTTATTTTATAGTAATTGACAAGTGTTACTAAAATTATTACAAATTGTAATATCGGATTTTTCATACCTATAGTAGTATTTACCTTGTTCGTATTTTATTTGTCGTTCATTTGTGTCACTGTTGACAAGCTTTATTTGTTCTGTCTTCATGGAGTACACCAAAGAAGAACTGATTGATATGGTTTTCGTGTTAGAAGAATTGGATAGAAATGCCTTTTTGGAAAGTAGGATTTACGCGCGACGTTATCTAGGACGAAGAAATCCAGACGGAAGCAGCATGGCAAACTTATTAGAGAGGTTTGTACAAACGGGAAATGTAAGCTACACAAAACCAGTTCGAGATAGGACTGCTCGAAGAAAATTAATTATCTCTGTTATTAACTGTAACGGAGAATACTTCTGTTAGTCAAAAAGCAATCGGCGAAGTCGCAGGTGTAAGCGAAAGGACTGTTCAGCGAATTTTAAAGGGCAAAATGTTTCATGCATATCATATTCAGTTGCATCAAGAACTGTCTCCGACAGATTTTGAAAAACGTGTTGACTTTTGTAATTGGGCACAAACTAAAATTAAGATAGGTTTTGATTTTCTTGATAAAGTTTATTGAGGCCACATTTCACAAGAATTTATAAATTATCAAAAAGATAAGGCTTGTGTAGCTAATATGTTAACATCTAGATAAGGCTTGTGTAGCTAATATGTGTGGGGAGAATTATTGGTGAACAGGTTATTGGGCACTATTTTTTTTTAATGAAAATTTCCCGCCCCGAGCGCCTGATTTAACAAAATTAATTTTTTTTTTAGGGGGCTACTTAAAAGAAATTATTTACAACGAACCTCCAACAACGCCAGAAAATGTGCAGAGACGGATTAGAACCGCAACAACTATTACGCCCGAAATATTAAGAAGAGTAAATCATCAATCAATAATCAAAACTTTGATCTCTATGTAATCTGTATTTATAGATCACCAAATTCTGATGTACAATCTTTCTTTAATTACCTGCTATATTTGCTAGAGAGGCTACCAGTAAGAGGCAGAAAAATTCTATGCGGGGACTTTAATAATGAGTATGCTACTGTTTGTGCCACTCAGAAATATTTAATTTCTATAATACTCTTCTTCTATCATTGATTACGTAACGTCTAATTTTTCTTTTTAATAAGGCCTTTAAGGCTATTAAACCTAACCGTCATAAACCGTGGACCACGAAAGGACTACGCATTTCTGCTAAAAATATACGTTCCCTCTTATATATAAAAAAATTCACCGACTCCATTCTTATTCTCGACTATATCTCTAATTATAGGATCTATATTAAACTAATCAAGTCAGCAAAAACAAATATACTATCAAAAACGTCTAACAAAGTCTAAAAACGTTTCAAAAGAACCTGGTCCATTATCAATGACCGCAGAAACAAATCAAACCCTGTGACTCAGATCTTGCCAAGGCCAAATGACCTATATGATTATTTTATTAATGTAAGCAAAAATGTTACCTCTTTATCTTTCTCCAAGTATCTAGCAAAGTTTGGACCCTCTCTTGTTTGTCCCCTCCATCGAAAAATATAGCCTTTTCTTAAGCCCCCATTAGCAGCATGGAACACTATTGAAAGAAATTAATAACATCACAAACAAATCTTCGTGTAGCACTGATGGCCTGTCAATTGAAATATTTCTGAATCTGCCGTTCCCAGTCATAGAGGCCCTTACAACACTAATAAATGAATCCCTTATGAAAGGTATACTCCCTAAATACCTTAAAACAGCTATAATTATTTCCCTCCATAAAGGGGCAAAAAAACTAACTCTTGCAATTATCGCCCAATTGCTCTACTGTCAGTGCTATCATCGTCTTATGCCATTTCGCCTTAAACATCAGATTATATCCCCGAACCAGTTTGGATTTTTACCCAAAAAGTGTAACAGTGACGCCATGTTCTCATTGCTTAGCGACATCTACTTATCCCTCAATAACAACCACCCCACCACCTCAGTTTTTTGTGACTATGCAAAAGCCTTTGACTGTGTTAGTCATGAAATTTTAATAAGCAAGATGAATTTTTATGGAATCCGGGGTATTTCTTTAAATTGGTTTAAATCTTATCTCGGGAATAAGCAACAATTTGTATGGGCAAATGGTTTTGCGTGTAATGTCATTAAAATGCTTTTTATTTGCTTATTTACTTAAATCATGTTGGTGCAAGGTCTTTATAAGGAATGATCTGTCTGATCCGTTAACATTAATTATTTTTGTTACATATAAGAATAAAGTTATACATTTTCCTTTTCTTCTAGTACACTTCAATTACTATATAAGTTCAGTACACTTTTTGTTTAACTTCACTTATCTTGCTTGTATAACGACAACAAAATAATGTAATTTTTATTTCAATGTCATCGAGATTATTCACCTGGCATATGTATTGTTTATTTCCTTTTGTTAGGTCACCTGGATATATTTACAATGTATGTATTTGCATTGACCTATCGAAAAATATAATTATTTTTCGATCAATATTTCGTTTTTTATTGTTTTTTGTTTTTTTTTAAGGTAAATTTCGCTTTGTCCATAAAATTGTAAGAACTTTCCTGCGACAATAAAGAATACTTTTGTTTGTTTGTTTGTTAGTAGGAAGATAGTTTCATACCCGCCTTCGACTGTGTCTTTAAGAGAATAGAAGACATATCGAGCATATGTTCTAATTAAAATATTAATTTAAGCAATTCTTAGGCACTTGTTTAAAATAGAGCTGTTACACATTAAATCTTGTCAGTAATTTAAATTTTAAGAAGCAAACATAATTACGGAAAGTGTTAGGATTCTAGATTTTTCCCATGGCTATAACTACGCTGACCTTTTTATTATTACCAAACATGTAGGTGATTATTTATGAATATTAATAGTGAAAATCCGTTATAAATTGAAACCTCAAAAAAAAGGGAAAAGCATTTTCAAAACAGTGAAGTTATTCAATTATCACAATAAAATACAAAGTAAAACATTAATTTTTTAAAGATCAAAATCGTTTAGGAATTTTGAGGTAAGTGTAGTAACAAAAAACCCCGTATAAACTAAAGTTATAATACTCATAGGACAATAACTATTAACCTTTTACAGTAAACTACTGGCTTACCTTACTTTTTAAAATGTTGAATCTATTTTTTATAAATATAAATGTTTTAAAAGTGAGTCATAAAAAATTTTATTTCAATTTTATTTTCATTCTTCGAAACTATTTAAAAAAAAGTTGATAATATTCTAGAAATGTATAGACTAGGGGGTTTCAAAAATGTAAAAAAATACAAGGGATCCTTTTACTTTTATGTACCACTATTTTTTGGAACACCCTGTACAATCAAAGATATTTTTAAAATGTGCTCTCTAATATACAGTGGCGTTTAAATAATGTTTCTAAAATAAATAGTTTAGGCTGCAATAGAAGACAGGAGCTGAGTTGAGGACCCTGTATATATAACATGAAAAAATAAGCATTTTTATGATGATTTGCGTAAATAAAAAACATATTGTGGGTAGTGTATTTAAAAAAATTCGACTTTTTTCACTTTAAAAAGGTGCAAGATTGATTTCGTAGTACGTCCACCCTGGATAGGTGCGGACAAAAATGTTATATTTCGTATATGCATTGAAGCTTTATAAATTGGAAATTACCACCCAAACGCCCAGTTTTAGATTATTGCTATTTTTTATAATTATTTGAAAAATGGCTTCAGTTTTCAAAAAATCACACAAAACCTTAATTATTTCGGAAACTGCGCAGAAATCCACTATAGTTTAAATTGGTAACTTATGTTTTTTTTTGACAGGGAATCAAATAATGAACAAAAATACAGGGTGTTACTTTTAAAATGTTGATGTCGTGCCAGCAAAATTGGGACACCCTGTATACATGGAAATATTATATTGTTCTGGATTGGCCGGTACACAAACACGTAGATTCTGAATGCACTCCTTTTATTCAAAACACAGGTTACAAGTATCAAAGGTTATACTTAACAATCGTAACTAAGGTAACTTTAAACTTGTCAATGTCCGGTTTTTAACACTTCGAAATCTCAATTACAACTGAATCAAAATGTGGCCTCGCGGCGCGCTTATATAGCCTTTAGAAAATGATGGAATGATCTAGAACATTCTAGAATAATCTAAATACTAGAGGGTGAGATGAATTAAGCCTAACACAACATTCGAGAACGATTTTTGACCCTAACATAGTCGTTATATGGATAAAAATTAAGGTAAGTCTACTTCAATAAAATAACAAACAATGAATAAATTCATCTAAATCTTAACAAAACTAGGGCTAAATTTGTAACAATATTTTAAAATAACTTCAAATTTAAAGAAACTTTTTTTCGTACTATTACAGATTTCTAGATAGTATAGTCTGTACTTTTATGTGGAAGAACACTAATTTCTTATTCTTATTTCCTCCCGTTTTCTCTAATAAGCATGCCTGTGGATTTCAAGGTATTTGTCGACTTTACCATCCTCCATTGCTTGTACTATATCTCCGCTTGACAGGGTAACATCGCCTCCGGCCGTTTTGCCCTTTAAGATTTTCTTCACTTCTCTTTATTCTTATCATTATTATTAGTAGTGTATTGGCTGGGTCGCTAATAATAATCACCAATAGCATGCTAAAATAATTTCCAGGCGTCCGCAAAACAATAGACGATCAATCGCGTTTTTGTTAGTTCCCAGCCACCCCGATTGACCCCGGTAGTATTGCAAATGCAAAACAATTAAAACTTATGCGCGTTGCGAGTCCCACTACCTACCACCCGCAGTCATGTTTGTGAAATATATCCCCCATTTGCTCGCTAACTCGACCCTCTACAAATGAAAAACAACTCCCGAATTTCCAGTCAATTAATTTAAAAGTTTCGGTTGCCAAAAAGTTCTCTCTCTCGTTAACGTTTGTTGTCGAACAACGACCGATACACGCGCACTGATTTGTTTTCTAAAGCAAACGGACCGGATAGCAAATAGAAATATAAATGGAGGTATAAAATGATTGTTTTATTTAATATGCCACCTGAACAGAGCACTATGGTATAAACATATAATTTTTTGGCCAAAGTTAAAATAATATAATAATAATAATATTTTTATTTCACCAACCAAACAGGTGTACTTTGTCTCAATAAATAAGACACTGAGAAAAAAAAGTTAAATACAAGAAGTATTTGACCCTAATTTAATTTTTTTTTATAATGTCTTTTTGTATACAGGGTGTTCCATTGTG
The DNA here is from genome assembly GCA_030620095.1 of Kuschelorhynchus macadamiae. Taxonomy (NCBI): domain Eukaryota; kingdom Metazoa; phylum Arthropoda; class Insecta; order Coleoptera; family Curculionidae; genus Kuschelorhynchus; species Kuschelorhynchus macadamiae. The sequence continues at coordinate 25,721 of JAUTXW010004007.1, read as the reverse complement.
CCAGGACAGTAACCAACTTTTTTCTTTTTAATGAAATAGTATGAATATTTTTAGAAATTCTAATTTTACGTTTGATTTTGAGTATTTTTTGTCATTACATAGCATACGAAATTCTGAGTAGTTCTTGAGAAAAATTAACTTTTCTAATTGTTTTTCGGAAAAACAGGTTTTTGGAAAAATATGATTTTTTCACACTTGAAGACTAAAATTGTGAATTTTGGTTCTGGATCCATGGGAGTGGTTAATATTTAATATTCTGACCTATCAAGAGCGAAAATCCATTATACAGGGTGGTCACAAATGACCATCAAAAAAAATGTTTTTGTAATTAAAAAAACTTAATTTTTTTAAATGGAACATCCTGTATTTAGCACTTTTATTGTGTTTAGGATTTAATTCCGCATCATTCCATATATATTGTTTATATTCCAAAAATTAGTATTACATGTATATAGTCTACAAAGCTTCTTTGGCAAAAATTACAAAAAAAATCAAAACTTATACTATAAAAATGAAAAATTTTTTCTACAGCCTTGGAAAAAAAATATTTTAATAGTCCTCAGATCGATTACTATCTCTTATCTTCAAATGATAATAAATATAAGTTAGCATTTTCGAATTTTCCTCAGTGAGCCGGTTTCGGCTAGGCGAGTGAACAAACGACCAATTGGAAAAGAGTCTTTCTAGTTGAGCTGAAGATGCCGGAATTGTGGTTAGCTTAATCGCCAGTCTGGATAGACTCCCAGAAAGTTCGAACTTTTATAATGCTTTTTTCATTTAGTTTTCGAAATATATTTCGATTGTTTTTAAAATCTTGCAGACCATCCAGTCCTTCCGTGTCTAAATTGTCTATTAAAAAATCATTAAGTTCTTTAATTTGTTTTTCATTTAACATTTTGCCTCGTTAAACAGGGTGCAAGTAATTAGCGGCTAGTGAAAACAAATTCAAAGCCATCTTTTGACGTTTTTTAAGGCATGGTGTATATTCATCAAAATCTTCAGGAAGGCTTAATAGCATCCATTCTTCTGTTGCATCCGCGATTGAGGCTTCAGTACATTGTAATTTGTTAATAAAACAAACTAGATCAAAGATGTTCGTCAAATACTAGTTTTGTTATGCTTTGTTTAAAAGTAGTCGCTTCAGTAATTATTGCTCGCATTGGCTTCAAGTTCTCTAGATAATTTACAAATGAGTCTCTAAATGAACACCACCGAGTTTCACCAGCTAAAATTACCCTTTTACCGCCTGATTTTAATAAAGCGTTTTCAAGGTCAGGTGAGGAAAATTCTTTTAAAACAGACTGGACTTTCTCAGCAATATTTTCGGATACTAATTCTTTTGCTAGTAAATTAGCTGTATGACTATTACAGTTTGTATACCATAAATTTATTTGAGATCCCATCTTTTTCATATTGCTTGTATTGTCCGAAGAGACCTTATATATATTAATGTGATAAACTTCTTTTGCTAAAACTACACATTTTTCAACAATTTCTTGCAGTTTGCCCTCAGTTTCTTTCTCACCTGTTAAATGATTTCAAAAATGTCACCATCAACATTGTGAATTAGACAAACAACGTTTTTTGAGTTACTTGATGAGTTTTTCCATCAATTAATAAGCATAACAGATTCTTGATCAAAATTTTTAATAGATTTTTTACAATTATCGTAGCACTTTGAAAGCAAAGTTGATGATAATGTTTTTCTCGTGAGCAACTTATACGATGGGTACAAAAGTTTAACAGATTTTTTAAAATGGTCAGATTCAACAACCAAGAAAAGCATATTACATCCGAACATAAACTCACATAGAGCCATATTCAAATTGTCTTGCTCCATAGATGTCATTCTATAACAAAATCCTACGAGCGCAGTCGGCATATTGGCAGATTTTTTTGCCTTTTTCTTAGAAAGCTCTATGATCTATATGATAATATATTGTTTTATAGGAAGTCAATGTGCTATTGTCAAAGAAAGGTCAACCACAGTTACCACAAAAATCAATAGTGGCTGCTTTATCACCATAAGGGCAATTGGCAAATGGGCAATGCCCTCCCAAAAAATACACATTTTAAATTAACAAAAATGCCAAAGTAACATTTTAAATGAAACATTGGCTTGCACCTTATACCTTATTTCGTGCGATATGCATCTATTTCTTTTTAATCCGGAATACACAGGCAACACCAAGCAATTTCGGAAAATTAAAGTAAAGATATTTTAACAAATAGAGAGAAATATAATATGCTATGAACAAAATACGCATATAGAGCATAGTCTAAGCAATACCCGTTCGCCAATCGAAGCCCACGTTACGTCATCCATTTCCTAGGTGCAAACGGAAGGTGGATGTAAAAGTTTCTAATAAAACTAAATGAATATAGTAATAACATATCTAATAATAAAAAATAATAATAATAAAACTAATAATAATTGGAGCCCTGCCTGTCTACGAACTATTCTATCTATTGATTTTTGAACTGGGCGGTCTGAAATTGTTAGTTTATTGTGTATAGGTAGGTATACCGAGGTTTTTTTACTGATGAACATATCTACTTAACTATCTAGCTCCCTATGCCAAGCCTGACTAAAACACACGAACACACCTTTTTTTTTTTTTGATTAAGAGAACATTTCAAATTTTTGTAACTCTGTCAACAGTTTTCCTACTAGTGAATACTGAACTAGCAAAAAAGGTAGTGCCTCACATTTGCTTGTTTTAAAATCGATTATAATTTGCATCGCAAAAAATTCCCTACCATATTTTTCTTACTTTAGGCACCACTGAAAATCACTTTGGCTGCTAATAAAACATCTACTTACCTTATTTTGCATAGAGTTCAGAGAAGAGGTAGATGCCAATAATGTTGATTCCCGGTTCAAAAACGAATCAAGTGCAGAAGGAATAGCGGAACTCTCACCCTGGGTATCAGGTGTTTGTTGTTCATTACAATCAAAGTGAGTTGCAAAAGATGTATTATTTCTCTTTTCTGAGATTGGAGAAATTGTATATGTCCTATTTCCAAGCCTTGCAAGTTTACTTAAGGGAATATTATCCGCACCGTCACTATCTGCATCTACATTTGACTCCTCTAAAGAAATTTGAAGTATATCTTCCCTTGATTTTATTGGCGTCTTGCAAACATTTCCGCGTGCAAAAAGTTTTTGTTTTGCAGTATTTTTCAATGTTTTCTTACAGTAATTGCAGAAACAAGCGTTTTTTTCCTTTTACCTTTATTTCTTGAAATTCGTATTTTGCCCAAAAATCACGTTTTGGTCGCCCAGCCATTGTTTGATATTATAACAACGAATAATCAAACAATTTTTAGATACACAGAACAACAAACTGACTTTTAAAATAACTTTCTGTGAAGTCCAGAAGTTGCTGAGGATGGGTCAATTGACGACTAATATACGCCGGCGACATCAATGTATTTTGTCGCCTGTCAACGAATAGGGCGTTACCGCCGGTACCGGCCGTTCGCAAATTAACGTCCGATTTTATTTCCGAAGTCAGTGTGCGTGAAGGCTTACGGTTTAAACACTTATGATAATAAAAATATCCAGAAAGAAAGTTTTAATGCCATAAAACATATTAACTAAAATAATGATTGTACGTGTACTCGGATATTATACATTTTCTGCTTAATATTCTACATTTTCTACATACGGAAAAAAATTAATTTTCTATGTGTCGTTACCTAACCCTGGTCATTTGTTTTAAATTTTTCCTGTTTTTCTATTTCCATGTAATCTATTGTTATGTTATCTGTTATATTTTTTTTATGTTGATAGCTATGTTACTCAAGAAGTTTGTTCATGGTTTTAAATTTAAAATGTAATAATAAATATATACAGAATAAAATTAGGACTACAGTTACCCAAATAGAAATATCATCCACTCTATGGCCTCCGAAAGTTTTTTTTAAGTATGCAGCATTACACTATTCAATTTCAAATTTGAAGAAACTTTTGTATGAAACCTTTTGTGTCTATTACGGCTTTCCAGATAGTATAGTGGGCTCTTATACAGGGTCATTCACGCAACCCGTTCAATAAAAGTTTTTGATGATGCCATTTAGATAAAAAATTCAAATTTTGGGATTAAGGTAAGGTCAAGGGGTACTTCTTTTTTGAAATATTTTCAACTTCCTGTCACTTCCGGTTTAACCGGAAGTTGGTATCAACTTGCTTATTTTAAATAGAACACCCTGTATTTTATGATATTTTTGGATTCTACGGAGAATTTTAATGCTATTTTATGTAGCATGTCCTACACCTAGGTTCAAGCGTTCTTAAGATACTTGACCTTGAACCAAAAATGAGCCTTCATGGTACCAAATTTTAAAATCTCATATTTTTGTAAGTTTTGAAGATATAATCTTCATATTTTGCAGACGATCGGAAAATAATCTTAGGTTTCTATTTTTTTATTGAATTTGTCTATTTTTATACAGGATGTCATAAATTCAGCGGCAAACATTCACCCTTTCAAAGCCGCTACAGTCCGTTTTTTTTAATGGGACACCCTATAACTTTATGCATTATCAAATGTAGAATTTAATTTTCTATCGAACTGCATTAAGGTTCCCTAACCTATTCGTAACCATTTTCGAAATAATCAGGTTTTTATTAAACTATCATATGTATTTGCTAAATGCGCACACCTTCCCGTAGTAAGCCATGGAAAAACAATTGTTGTGCTTTTCTATTCAACATGACAGCTGATTTGAAACTTTTAAATTAAAATAAAATAACACTCAAAAGCTGATATTCTCAATTTATTTTATATTCGCGGAGAATGTTACAAAATATTGGAGAGAACGTGCCATGTTTTTAATGAAAAACATCCTCATTTGTCGCTAATGAACAAGAGAAAATTGAAGAGGATTGAAACGAATTTTTTTCGTTTTGGAAAAGTTGAAGTTATAAAAAATGTAATAAATTGTTTACATTATTTTTAACCATATCTACTAAGTTCGAGACTGTTCTAAATTTGTTTTAGTGAACTTAAAAATTATAGCAATCTAACAATCTACAATAAACAAATAAAATAATAAAATTGAATTATAACAAATGTTCTATATGCTGTCCGTTCATTTGAAGACACATTTCAATTCTTCTTTGTACAGTTGCTGTGGCCCGTTGAATTTGTCCGTTTTCCAATTCGGCAAAAGCTGTTCGTATCCTGTTAATCTTGTTGGTTATTTACTGGGGAAGCATAGACTTTACCTTTGATAAATCCCCATAAATAAAAGTCTAGGGGTGTTAAATCAGGCGATCGCGGGGGCCATCTCCAAGGGCCATTGGGACCAATCCAGCGATTCGAGACCTTCGAGATAATTGGAGATAAACTGCAGAGGAATTATGTGCTGGTGCCCCATCTAATTGATACCAATAATTTTGCAGCTCACCAATAGGAATTTCTTCTATAAATTCAGAAACCGTCCCTCGTAGAATTTCCAAATACTTATCACTGTTTAAATTGTCTTCATAAATACAGTACCGCACCTGATCATTTAATACTATACCGAAAACATTGAAGCTAAACCTCTCTTGAGAACGCGTTTCGCGTAAAGCGTGCGGATTTTCTGCTGCCCAGAAATGTTCGTTTCTTTTATTTGTTATTTCTTCTCTAGACAATTTCGCTTCATCGGTCCAAAATATTTTTGAAAGGAATTGTGGGTCCTCTTAAATTTTCAAAAACATGAATTCGCAAAATTCTACTTGTGGGACGTCATCACCAGGTCTCAAAGCTTGCCCGTTTTGGAAGGAATAAGGGTACATATGATGTTCGCTCAAGATTCTTTGGACAGATGAAGAAGAAATTCCCAAATCGTTTTCTGCAGACGGTATTGAACTTTGCTGGTTTGCGTGGATATAAGGTAATGTGTTTATTACGTTATCCTCGGCACTTGTCACTGGTTTCGGAACATTTTTTGTAACTTTAACCTTGCCAAAACGCAAAAAGTTCGTTTCAATCCTCTTGAATTTTGACTTGTACATTGGCGGCAAATCAGGGTGGCGTTCATTAAACACACGACACGTTCTCTCCAAAATTGTATAACATTCTCCATGAATATAAAATAGACTGAGAATATCATCGTTTTAGTATTCTTCCATTTCGATTTAGAAGATTTAGTTTATCACTGACAGCTTTCGATAAATAACGCATACTAATTGTCTGTCATATTGGATATTGGATCTCAATTGTTTTTCCATGGCTCGCCATTGGAACATGTACACATTTAAGCAAATACCTACGATATTTTTATAAAACCCAATTATTTCGAAAATGGTTACGAATAGGTATAGGGAACCTTAATACAGTTCGATAGAAAATGAAATTCTACATTTGATGGTGCATAGGTTATAGTGTGTCCCATTTAAAAAAACGGACTTTAGCGGCTTTGAAAATGTGAATGTTTGCCGCTGAATTTAGGACACCCTGTATAAAAATAGACAAATTCAATAAAAAAATAGAAACCTAAGATTATTTACCGATCGTCTGCAAAATATGAAAATTATATCTTCAAAACTTACAAAAATATGAGATTTTAAAATTTGGTACCCCGAAGGGTCATTTTCGGTTCAAGGTCAAATATCTTAAGAACGCTTGAACCTAGGTATACGACATGCTACATAAAATAGCATTAAAATTCTCCGTAGAATCCAAAAATATCATAAAATACAGGGTGTTCCATTTAAAATAAGCAAGTTGATACCAACTTCCGGTTAAACCGGAAGTGACAGGAAGTTGAAAATATTTAAAAAAAAAGTACCCCTTGACCTTACCTTAATCCCAAAATTTGAAATTTTTATCTAAATGGCATCATCAAAAACTTTTAATGAACGGGTTGCGTGAATAACCCTGTACATACACCGTGTACATATATGAATAAAAAATGATATAATATAAAAGTCACTACGAGTAACAGGAAGGAAAATCCTGAATTACCAAGAGATGAAAATCTGTCTGAATCGCAAGTCGGGCTTCGATAATCCAGTCCGCCCGATCGGCACGTAAAGAAAACTGCATAGATCTGTAATTCCCCAGATCTCTTATGCCATCAAACTTTAATTCAAATGTAAGCCGGATCCGTCGGTCTTGCGAGCCTGTGCCAGGAGGATTACTTAATATTCTCGCCCCTGCGAATGGCGGATCCTGATTTGATTTGGTGCTGCTGGCCATCGTAGCCGTCGTCATTGTGACGCGAATATAAACGACAAGAACTACACCCGTGGACGGTAAATTGGTGCCAAATTTGCCAAACAAGCACTTGCCAGTCCCTACGGATTTCCACCGTAGCCCGTCTTTTTACATATGCAAACGGCAAAGACCCGGTTTATAGGTCGCTGTTTGTTTTTCTGCGTGTTAAGATTCTTGAAATGCTGTTGTAACGTCGACAGGGGATCTTATATGGACTATAAAGCGAAACGACAACACTGTTTAACATTTAAAATACTTCCGGTTTAGATTTTTATCTTTATATTTTCATATTTTTAACACAGAAGCTTCTTCCTGTTTTTCCAACTTTGTGTAGTATTATCCTTGTTCTTGAGGGTGAACGGAAGAATTCTTTAAAAAAAATATTGCAAAAGGATTTTAAGATCAAATTAGCAGAATATGCAGTTGTGATAGGGTTTTCTTTTATATTTTAGAGAGGTATTTGTTGAATGCAAATTTGCAATTTGATACGTAGTTTTTTGACACTGATGTTTTAAACATTTCAATATACCGCCATCGTGACTTAACACCAAAATTGTAACAGTTTTTCCTAACATCACATCCAATCCTTGCGCAAATTGAGCTAAAACAGATAAGCAGATTTTTAAATATGATTTCCTAAGCATTTTGGCAGTCGTATTGGGTTTTTACCAAAATGTAAAAAAAAAGTAAAATATAATATTTGTTTATAAAATATAGACATATTGAGGTAGGCGCCCAAATAATAACCAATCTGTAATAATAATAATAATAATAATAATAAGTAAGTCTGCCCGTCTGGGTACTGCACCCAGCACTAAAGGAAAACTAAAATCAACCTGAGAACACAAAAAGAGCACATCGAAACAGAAGAGATCTACATCAGACGAGGTATGTTCCAGGGAGATTCACTCAGCGCTTTGTGGTTCTGCCTCTGTCTCAATCCACTCTCAAACACCCTGAATAACACAAACTTCGGATTCCAGATTAAACACCAAAAAAATAACCTACATAAAATAAACCATCTCTTGTACACGGATGACATAAAATTATATACAAGCATAAAGGCACAGCTAAATCACAGAAACGTTTACCCTGGATCAACATAGAATTTGGTATAAGTAAACGCAAGCTACTTCATATCAACAAGGGACATTGGAAAGACCACCCTAGGGGGAAACAATCAACAATGAAACTATAGATAACACGCTCAAAGAAGAAACGTACAGATACCTAGGCTTTCATCAAAGCACCAGAATTAACCACTCATATCAAATCAGAGCTCAAGACAGAATTTAAAACCAGACTCACAAAGCTACTAAAAACAAAACTGAATTCCAGAAATCTAACGAAAGCTATTAACACCTTCGCCATACCTATTCTTACGTATTCGTTTGGTATCATTAAATGTGACACACAGACATAGAAAACATTCACATTCTCATACGCTCTGAATTCACTAAACACAGGAAGTTACACCCCAAAGTATGCAAGTAAAGACTCACCACCATCGAGAGAAAAGAAGGAGGAAGGGGAATTATAGATATACAATCGCTAAATAAAACACAAATTTACGAACTCAGAAAATTCTGTCACAACAAACAAACTAACCTCCACAAGGCAATAGTGAGGGCAGACAAGAATTATACACCGCTCGACCTGTCTCAAACGAGCTACGCAGCAGACGCACACAGTCACATCCAATCACGACTAGAAAAGATGAACACCTGGTCTGAAAAAACACTTCACGGAAAACACAGATACCACATAAAGCAAGACGATATACATAAAAAGCTTTCATATACGTGGTTACAAGAAGGGCAGCTGTTCCCTGAAACAGAAGGCTTCCTGCTTGCCATCCAGGACAAAGTCATAGCAACCAGAAACTACCGAAAGCACATCATCAAGGACACAACCATTGAAGACGAGAGGTGTAGAAGATGTCACCAGCAGAGAGAAACGATCGATCACATAACGGGTGGATGTAGAATAATGGTCGGAACTGAATACACCGCGAGACACAACTCAGCAGCGAAGGTCGTTCATCAAGCATTAGCCACAACATACAAACTAATAGAGAACACAGACCCTTACTACCATTATACACCAACATCTATACTTGAAAACGAAGAGTACAAGCTCTACTGGGACATTGACATCCACACAGATAAAACAATCCCCGCAGATAGACCCGATATCACCTTTCAATCCAAAAAAGAGAAAATCACTTATTTAATTGACATGGCTGTCCCTAACGACGAGAACATCTAAGCGAAATACAGTGAGAAGATCGCCAAATACACCGATTTGGCAATGGAAGTAAAAAGGCTGTGTAAACACGTGTGTGTCATCATTGTTCCTCTCGTCATATCAGTAACAGGTCTCACCCCAACAACGTTTACACCGCATTTGGCTCAACTAGGACTTAATACAGACTTTTACAGGAACATCCAGAAATCGGTCATTTTGAAAACATGTAGCATCGTTAGATCATTTCTTAATACATATTAGTTGTTTTTTTTTCATTTCCTTTTTTTTATTTTTTGTACTGACTTAAAATACAACCACAGGAATACTGTGAGACAAGAAGTAATAATAATAATAAACGTCTTTTTTTAGAGAAATAAACAAATATACAAATATATCAGGCACAAGGCGCTATTTAGAATGATAGTCCGAAAGACCTGGCTACTCTTACGTATAGCCTGGGTCTGATATTGTATATCTGATATTGTATACCTATATATAGGTAGATAGTAAATCTATTATACACTAAATACAAAACACATACTAAATATACCTATAACAATCATACACTTAACAACTAACTTAATAAAGATAGTAAAAAATCTATATACCCAATGAACAATGCGACAGGGGAACGGAGGAAGAAGGGAAGAAAGGAAATGCAGCAAAAATGCAATTAAGCGCACCATGAGAACGTATTTTTAGTTATTTTGCTCATAGAGCAATCTTTGTCTTTATCTGCTTTTAAATTGGTTAGAATTTGATAATTTAAGAGGAGGAATTTTGTTATATAAGTGCGTGGTCTGGAAAGTGAAGCATCTCCCAAACAAGGCAGTCGAGTGTTTCGGTATGCTCAGCAGCCCTCTATTTCTTGTGTTAAGTACATGTATTTGCTCTCGCGAGGTAAGCTTTTCTCTGAGATACAGAGGAGTCGCAGTTGCCTTAAGTATATGTAGAAACCAAGGGAAATGCAGCTCTCTTTGCTTCTCCATTTTGAGCCAGTTGAAACCATAGAAATGCTCAGAAATATGGTCGAATTTTCTTAGGCAGCACACAAAGCGACAGCAAGAGTTCTTCACTCTCTGAATACGGTTACGTTAAATAACATTTAAAAATGGACCATAGACGAAATAACAGTAGATAAAAAATGACAAAACTAACGACTGACACAATACAGTTTTGAGTTTCTTCGATACCACATGTCGATTAGCGTATAAAAGTTTCAAATTTCCAAAAGATTTTTGCAGTAGAATATCTATCAATAGTCCTAGAGATTTCACCACGTTTTCAACTTTAACAGACATACCCGCTATCTGCAAGTCCATGGCTGGTTTAACTCTGTCCGCCCTCAAGCCCCCAAAGTAGATTACAACAGATTTTGGTAGGTTTAGTTTAAGATTGTAAAGTTCAGGCAGGTTGTTAATGCGCTCCAATTGTTGATTTACAATATATTCGGCAACGTGATGTTCAAGAGGCATGAAACTAAAACCTATTTGAATGTCATCAGCATAAGCCTGATACGAGCAGCTATTGATGTTCTCCAGAATTTCTGCCGAATATATGAGGAACAATAGGGGACCCAGTATTGAATTGTGAATTGAGTATTGCGGTACTCCCGATTTTACTGGGAGAGAGGAAGATATTTTTCCGTCAAGTACCACTCTTTGTGTTCTATCAGACAAGACCCGAAAAAGCTAACAGCGGAATGATCAAAACCGTAATGCTCCAGCTTCGTGAACAGAAGTGAGTGATTTATAGTATCAAATGCCTTGAAGAAGTCCAACAGTATCAATAATATACAATGTGTCCGAAATTCGTTATGACAGTAGTCGGATATCGGAAACCGTCAGAGAAAGTTTAAATGGGGAATGTTTTAGATAATTATGTTTGTAAATGAATGCCGTTTTGCTCTCGATTCTATCTTTTTTAATTTTGAAATATTTTGAAAAAACCAAAAAACTGCATTTTCGAAAACTCATAATTTCTTTATTTTTTAAAATATTTTTAATCCGTAAAAACATTATTAAGGCAACAACCCTGTTTAGTCAGATTTTATTTGCAACGTTTCGGTTTTTTAGAACCATCATCAACTTCGCATTTTTTTATGGCCAGTATATTCGATTTTAACAGTTTCTAAAAGAGCATTTTTTAGCTTTTCAGCAGTGTATCACACTTTATAACTAAGTTATTACTAAGATGTGAAAAGTGCGCATTGAAAATTAATAAACATTTTTTTGAATTATCCAAATATGAAATTAAAAACTAATAGGGTTAAAACATTAATATTTTTTCATTCAGTGTTAAAGTGTATTTTTTTAGCTTTTCAGCGATATATCACACTTGACAATTAAGTTATTATTAAGATGGGAAAATTGCGTAACTGAAAATTAATAAGTTTCTTGTTGAATTATCCAAATAAGAAATAAAAAATTAATTGGGTTAAATAGTAAATACAAGAATATTTTACATGAAAATTTTATTTCATCTACAAGAATTATCCAAATAATTAATTGAATACAAACTCTACAAGAAGAACTATTATGTGACATTAATTACATAATATTATGGTTAAAATTTTGTTTGTTCAATGCACTGGACGCATTTCTTCTCAATTGATCTGATTACCCGCTGAATGGTATTTCGATTGATGTTTTCTAAAATAATTCGAGTTTGCTGCTCAAGAACTTGTCTATTTTCAGGAGGATCAAATTCGCTAATCTCATTTTTCGCATATCCCCATAAATATGTATTTAATAGCGTAATGTCCGGGGATCTAGCAGGCCAGCGTACAGGACCACTATTGGAAATTACTTTTACACCAGTTGGTAAAATAAGTCTCATCTGACCAAAGAACTGTTAAGAAAAGCGGAATCTTATCGATAAACCAATTGCAAAAAACAATTTTTCTTTCGAAATCACCTGCTTGAAGTTCTTGTACAATTGTTGGCTTGTAAGGATGATATTTCGTTACTTTTAAGGCGTCATGAATGGTGGTTGACTTCGGAATGTAAAGTTCCGTTTCGCTTCTTCTTGTAGATGAAGTCGGATTTTCATTAAAATATTCTCGGATTTGCTTACTGCGTTCCTCGTTGTGTTTTTCATACTTCTTTGTGCGGGTCTTATTAAAGCTGCCAAACTCAAGCAAGTTTCGAACCAGCTGCAGCGTTTGAAAATAAGTTCTGCCGGTCAATCGTCTTTCGGGGTGCATGTCAAAATATAAATCCATAGCACTACTGGAATTTCTTTCGTTTTTAATATGACTCACTAACATATCGAACATTTCTTCATTAAAAAAGTTTAACGCCATTATAAAGCTTATTAAAATATTGACAGAGGCTGAACACAACGTCAACGACAGATGACAGATTATAAAAATTCAATTATTTCAAACGCACAGCCTACTTGACCCAATGTGTTGACTTAGTGTTATCTACCGATGGTAATTTGAACATTGCACATGTGCACGTAGTATGAATGCTATTGAGTAGTTTGACTGATTTTCTACAAAATTTAATGTTGAATTAAAAGATATTGCTATTTAACACTATTAGTTAACATAGAACGGAAGCTTTCACGGCTTTGGTCAATTAAGAAATCATGGTTCTTGGAATTAGACTGTGTCAAATTGGAATTACTATCCGACGTTTCGCCTTCGATTGCACGAGGCATCTTCAGGGATCTTTACTCCACGAGATCTAAATGAACTCGGAGAGATTCAGGCGGGCTTTTATACCCGACTTGTGCTCTCCAAACCGTGACCCTGTGAAGATCGGTTTCCACGTGTGATACAGACCGTAACCCGTATCTCTATTGAAATTTTTTATGTTTAAAAATTTGAATAGGTTCCCTAATTTTTCGTTTATAAAATCCTGGAACCGATGCTAGAACCTTGGTTTCCTTTACATTTATAATATGGCGAGTGGTATGCTGGTGTTCAGCCAAAGCAGATTGAACAATTTGTTTCTTTTTAATACATGGTTCATGTTCCTTAAGTCGAGTTGATATTGAGCGTCCTGTTTCTCCCACATACACTTCTCCACAGGAGCAAGGAATTTTATACACTCCTTCTGTTTGAAAAGGTTTTCTTTCCTTTGAACATATACATACATACTAGAGACTTCGACCACCTTCCTTAAGGGGACAGGTGATACCATTTTCAGCTGAAGTGAAATATTTGGGAATTATCCTGGATAAAACGCTGAACTGGAATGCTCATCTGAATAAAATAGTTCAGAAAGCTAAACTATCCCTGTGGGCCTTCCGCACAGTGGGGCAATTAAGCCAAAAAACGGAAAAAACCATATAGCTTGAGACTGGATAGTGGTATTAATTTCGAGTTGGTCTTATTTGTCTCAGAATGAAAAGTTACATCGGATATTTACAAGAAAATAAACACAGCATGGTTCAAATGTACAGAGTGGTCATTTTATTAGGGGCCTATAACTTTTTTTAGAAACCACTGACTTCAGAAAAAAAAAGTTAATACAAGAGTTTTATGGTTTGAAATAAATTGTTTAAGTACTTGAGTTTTATTAATACGGGGTGTCCAAAAAGTGTTGCACACACTTTTAAATGAGACATCCTGTATATTATTATACATTTCTTGATTTCTCGAAAAATTAAAGAATCACGTTTCGTGTATAGTATCTTTACATATTTTCACCTGTTTTTGAAATATTGACAGTTAAAAATCGGCCAATATCACTGGCTGTAAAACATGAACGGTTTAATATAGAGCGAAACAGGTTGCACGTTTCTATCTTAACTTATATCATATTTTTATACTATAGGTACTACACTACTCAAAACAATTATCGCATATTTTCAAATCGGTACAAAGTTCGAAATCGCGTTATTTTGTAAATTTTGTTTAAATTCTGTGGCACACCGTAAAATTCTTTGAAACATGATTCCTTATTCTATAAAAAATATTTAAATTCAAGATATTTATATCTGAAAATGAAATTTGGCAATTTGGGAAATATGCGGTAATTGTTTTGAGTTTTATATTATGTCCTATACTTAAGTTCAAAAAACAATTGAAAATCGGTACTTTACTGACTTCATCTAATTAGAGTGATAAAACGATTAGGTCAAATAATAAAACGAATTTCACTTTCCTGTCTTGACTTTTTAAAAACTATCGAAATGAAGCAGTGATGTTGCCAAATTTGGTATTGTTAACTATACCACCTTATTTCGATAGGTCTTAAAAAGTTCGGATAGGACTCTTAAAACTATTAAACTAATAACTCTAAAATTTCACTATTTACAGGGTAATGTTTTTTTTTTTTTTGGTTCGGGTCTTAAACTTGAAATAAAAGGGTCGGATGTTTCTAAAATTTTATGAAAAATGTCCTCATTTGTCTTTAGTCGGGAGTGTTTTCTTGAATGGTTTAATCTAAATATTTTATAGTCCTTATTGCGGCTTTCTTGGGCTTCTTCGGAAAGCATACCGATGGGAAGAGCTGCAGAGGCTATAATTTCTGCACCGTGGATTAAAATTTTATGTAACGTCGAAGGCATGTAATACCAAGGGTAGAGACTAACTGCTAACTCGGCGGTCTCATTTGCGTAAGTTCCAAACTTATTTGGGTCAATATCATAGGTGCTGTTGATTACGTCAAGAATAACACCAAGACGCTGAATCAATGTTCTATCAATTTTTGTAATTTCAGATGTTAAATCTGGATTAGCAAAAAACCGGCGAGAAGTATTACCTGTAAACAAAATAATATAGGTAATTATAGGCAAATTAAACTATATAAATTATGTATTAACAACCTGTATTTGATGAACCGTACCCCTGCTTCACAAAATCTACCCGGATTCCTAGTCTATTAAGAAATTCTTGTTGTATCCGCTTCTTCTCTGCCTCCTTAATAAGTGCTGTTGTTTTTGATGTTCTCCATTTTCCAAAACTTTGATTATAGGCGAGGTGGAGTATGTATTCCATGCATTTTATCCGAGCATGTAAAGGGGATAAACCTATTTTCAGAGCTTGTTCACTTGTCGGCTTCTGTCAAATTTTTATTAGGTCGTTCATTTCTGAAGGACGAGCTTGGCAAATGAAACAATTGCTTGATGAGGAAGTTCCCGTTATAGCTTGGGCTACCTTTCCTTCAAGCATAGAAAAAATCAAAACATGTTTGACCCTAATTACGATTCCGTCTAATTCTACTCTTGATGGTTGGAGGTTTGCATATTCCCTATCAACACTTTCCTTTTCAGCACGTGTCATTTCAAGGGTTTCTTTTTCGTAACGAAATCGTATTGCTCTGCAATATCTGG
Organism: Kuschelorhynchus macadamiae; assembly: GCA_030620095.1. Taxonomy (NCBI): domain Eukaryota; kingdom Metazoa; phylum Arthropoda; class Insecta; order Coleoptera; family Curculionidae; genus Kuschelorhynchus; species Kuschelorhynchus macadamiae. The sequence goes on along the minus strand of JAUTXW010004007.1, from coordinate 9,975 downwards.
TCGATGACGGTCGAGGGTTTTGCCAAATAACATTGTTTTGATCTTCAGTTGATAACATTTTCAAAGGCACCATGGAAGTCATAAATAAATTAGAGTCAGACTTATTTTCATCTTCGGTTAAATAATTTTGGGAAAACTCATTCTGCCCAGAAGCTCCATCACAGCCCCACTTTGAAGTCAATACCAATTCTTGGCCATTCAATGTATCCAATTCTGTTTGATTTTTTGTTCTTAGTACTCTTTTTGCCGTATGATCTAATCAGTTTTGAAGTGGAACTTCAGCAGATGTGTCCGTAATATTAATGTTGTCAGGATAACATTCCTTCTTCGCCGTAGTAATTTTTTTATAACTAGGAAAAATATTACATCCTATATTTTTAGCAGCCTTCCTAATAACCTCGTATTGGTATTTACTTAATTTAGCTTGAATAAATAAAGACAATGCTGTATCGTTACTAAAAGCTTGACCCGAGGCTTGACCTGTATTATTTACACTTGATAAGGTACTTGCTGCATTAATTAGATTCTGCGGATGTGTTGAGATTTTGAATTTTTTGTCTCTTACTTCTTTTACCGCAATCATCGAAACTTTTTTTTGGCCTCCCTCCTTGTTAAAAAAAACCCCAGCATCTCCATCATCAGAAAAATTAATTGAAAACTCACCCTCCATCCAATTACTGAACTTTTTTCGGAACCTAGTTTTGTTTCGAGAGACCTCCTTAAACTTTTTGTAAAAATGTGGCAAGAAACGTTTTTGAAGTTGCTCGGACAGAATAGAAAAATGTGTGTCACTCATGTCTCCCTTGAATGTCTCCATTATCAAGAAGCACTTCACATAAGGTGCGATATGATATGGTAAGGGACTCCATAATGTCACTAAATCAATGTCACAAAGTATTGGCGGCGTTTTTATGACTCTCAACACTTTTATTACTCTAAACACTACTAGAATAAATATAATTAAATAACGAAGTAGATTTACCTGAATTTGACGTTTGTCAAAATATTTACACGTGAGCAGTCAACGAACGCCTACTTCGATTAAGACATTTACAGAGTCTACTTATGCAGAAAGTTCCTCATCAAGTTTAAATAATAAAGTCAAGCTTTAAGTAACGTGTCTTTATTTATCCAAGCTAAATTAAGTAAATATACCAATCCTATAAACCTAGATCTGGATACAATGAATGGCCACCAATTAGTAATAATGACTTTAAGGTGTTACTTAAGAGTGGAGAATCTGAAATCTCAAAATTATTTGACTAAAGATTAAAATAAATAATCTGACTTCTAATTATTAATTAATAACTTCCATGATGCCTTTACAAATATCATCAAACCAAAGATCAAGGCAAAGTAATTTGGAAAAATCCTCGGACCTCATCTAGATACTTTAGAGCAGTAGAGACATGTTTTATTTTTTTCCATGCTTAATGAAAAATTAAGACAGAAACATACAAAAATAATGAAGCGCTTAAAATAACAGGTTTATCCCCTATACACGTCCGTATAAAATGCATGGAATACAAACTCACCTTGGCAACAATCAGATTTTTGAAAATGGAGAACATCAAAAACCGACACTATTTTTTCGAAACGGGTTACATTTTTAAAATAATAGGGGTGGGAGGTTTTTAAATTGACATCCTGTATAGTTAATTTGTCGGTGATTACCTATATTATTTTATTTATTCTGGACGTAATCAGTAGCATCTATGATATTGACCCAAATAAGTTTGGGACTCACGCAAATGAGAATATAGTTTAGTTCTACCCATGATATGTTTTAAATTTAACAGTTTTCTAAATAAAAAAAGGTTACAGAGGTCGCGGTTGCACATGGTTGCAGCTGAAATTAATAGGACTGTTTCTGGAATGTATGTAGGTGAAAATTACTACCAAATTGTGTTGGAGGCTAACGGAGCTTTTTTTGAATCGCCGACTTTAAAAACTATTTACCGAAGTAGTAGAGCGCTCCCAATTAAATTTCCCATCATCATCATTTTTTTGTCCAAACTATGTTGTCATAAACTTTTTGGGTTAATCTATGTAGCAAAAATGGGAGAATATCTTATAAAAGTGCCTAACTGAAGACTGACGAATTTTATTTAAAAAAATAAATTTTACATAATTTAACCAAATGCCAACTTTCTGCATCGTTTACTAAGGTAACCTAATTTGTTTTGTTAAAAGTCAATTATAACTTAGTTTTACAGCAAATTTGTTATAAAAAATTAGTTTCAAATTAATTAAAATTTACAGTTTCAGTAACATAATTTTTTCCGCATTTGCCCCAGTGTGATGCCGTAAAATCTGCGGGAATTTATGGGGTATGAGACCAAAACAGCTATATTGGCTGTACCTAACGGTCATAAGACCAATAATAGCCTATGGTTCTGTAGTCTGGTGGGGCAAGGGACAACAAAGTGTTGCCCAAGCCAAACTGAGTGGACTGCAGAGACAGGCTTGCCTGTCAATTACAGGAGCGATTCGCTCCACTCCAACAGCGCCCATGGAACTCCTTTTGAAACTTCCACCACTCCACCTATTTGTGGAAGGGGAAGCAATGAGGTCAACATACAGACTCCATCATGTTACCAACAGGATGGTGGATAGCATGAGTCACATGGAATCATCCACCATGCTGCAAGTTGTGAAAAACCACTACATGTTGGGAATGCCATCTCACCTGCAACCAAAAAACACTACTCCGTGATCTTCCCAGGGAGAGAGGAGTACTTAAAGGAGAGCTGTGCCTCTTCACGGACGTCTCTAAAACCAATAAAGGGGTAGGAGCTGGAATACATGGGGTAAGACCGAAGATTGATCTGTCAATAAACCTGGGAAATAACACCTCAATATTCCAAGCAGAAGTCCATGCTATCGAATTGTGTGTTAGAATGTTGCAGGATCAACAAACAACACACAAAACGATGAAAATATTGTCAAATAGTCATTGTACATCCAAAACAGTCTAGAACTGCCAAAAGTCACTTGCTGGCCTGGGGAGCGACAATAAAATCGCTCTTATCTGGATACCAGGACATGCAGGTTTGGAGGGAAATGAGTCTGCGGACCTTCTAGCAAAAAAAGGAGCAGAGACGAGATTTGTGGGACCTGAACCAGCTTTAGGAGTATCCCACGAAACGGCCAAGCGTGCAATTTTGGACCTGATTCAAGAAAAAGCTAATCTCTATTGGGTTGGACTGCCAGGCCTGTCCCCTGCAAAGGCATTTTTCCCCCTTCCTATGAAGAAGAGGATAACAGAAAGTCTGTTAAATATGAACAGAATTAAGCTCAAAATAGGAGTAGGCCTATACGCTGGCCATTGTGGTCTAAGAATCACATGCACAGGATGGGGCTTGAAAACGAATCCGAGTGCCGCCTATGTATGGAGGATGACGAGACATCCAGACATGTGTTATGTGAATGCCCGGCAGCTGCCAGGATCAGGTTCTCTATTTTAGGTAAAGATATCCTCCTGCCCGAGGACTTGAACAATACTTCCCCAAAGGCAATAAGACTTAAGACTTTGAGGACTCGGGGATGTGTAAACATAGGTGTGAGCCACAATAGACCACAGAGTCGCAGTGAAGGGTCGGTTTGATACACTCACTTTTAACCTAACCTAACCCAACATATACATCTAGAGAGGGAATTGTCCCATTAAATTCAATTTCCATTCTGATCTTGATATTATGATGTTGTTGATTGAGGTGATCCAAAAATATGAGAAGATTATCCTGTCCATGAGGCCACACTACAAATGTATCATCTACGTATCATCTACATAACTGATCCCATAGCTGCCCCTGAAGTTTGTTCATGTTCTTATGTTGTTATTTGGATAATTCAAAAAAAAATGTTTATTAATTTTCAATGCGCACTTTATACACCTTAATAATAACTTAGTTATAAAGTGTGATACATCACTGAAAAGCTAAAAAAATACTCTCTTAGAAACTGTTAAGATCGAATATACTAGCCACAAGAAAAAGCGAAGTTCATGATGGTTCTAAAATCCGAAACGTTGCAAATAAAATCTGACTAAGCAGCCGTATTTTACGTAAAAATTTGCCTTAGTAATATTTTTACGGATTACAAATATTTTGAAAAATAAAGAAATTATGAGGGGTTTTCCAAAATGCAGTGTTTTGGTTTTTTCAAAATATCTCAAAAACCAAAAAAGATAGAATGGTGAACACAACTGCATTCATTTACGAACATAATTCTCTAAAATATATCCCATCTAAACTTCCTTGTATCTCTTACGGTTTCCTATATCCCAATACTGTCATAACGAATTTCGGACACATTCTATATCAAAAAAATATACATACGCGTATTACCTATGCTCACTAGTAACCTTAATCTTACTAACCTAATACAGATTTTAATATGTTATTCAGAGAAGGAAGGAAACGTCACTATTTGAAGTCGAACTACCAAATAAATTTGGTCGCTGCTGGAGTTGTCTAAATGCCAATTCGTTATTTATCCGTTTGGACATTTATAAATGTCCTATAGGAAGCCAATATTGGCATTTTTGAGTTTGCGCTTGCGCAGTTCCACAAAGGGGTCCTGAGAGCAAGTGATTCGGGCATCAGTTTTAAAAGATCTAAGGTTACCTACATATTTGGTTTATATATAATGTAATATAAAATAAATCAACTATATTTTGTAACGGCTGGTTGAGGCAGCTTTGGGTGTCGACTTCAAGATGTCTATACAGGGATATTCACGCAACCCGTTCATTAAAAGTTTTTGATGATGCCATTTAGATAAAAATTTCAAATTTTGGTATTAAGGTACGGTCAAGGGGTACTTCTTTTTTGAAATATTAACCGGAAGTTGGTATCAACTTGCTTATTTTAAATGGAACACCCTGTATTTTATGATATTTTTGGATTCTACGGAGAATTTTAATGCTATTTTATGTAGCATGTCCTATACCTATGTTCAAGCGTTCTTAAGATATTTGACCTTGAACCGAAAATGAGCCTTCGGGGTACCAAATTTTAAAATCTCATATTTTTGTAAGTTTTGAAGATATAATCTTCATATTTTGCAGACGATCGGTAAATAATCTTAGGTTTCTATTTTTTTATTGAATTTGTCTATTTTTATACAGGGTGTCCTAAATTCAGTGGCAAACATTCACATTTTCAAAGCCGCTAAAGTCCGTTTTTTTTAATAGGACACCCTATAACTTTATGCACTATCAAATGTAGAATTTCATTTTCTATCGAACTGTATTAAGGTTCCCTATACCTATTTGTAACCATTTTCGAAATAATTGGGTTTTATAAAAATATCGTATATATTTGCTTAAATGTTTAAATGTTCCAATGGTGAGCCATGGAAAAACAATTGAGATCCAATATCCAATATGACAGATGATTAGTATGCGTTATTTATCGAAAGCTGTCAGTTATAAACTAAATCTTCTAAATCGAAATGGAAGAATACTCAAACGCTGATATTCTCAATCTATTTTATATTCATGGAGAATGTTATAAAATTGGAGAGAACGTGTCGTGTGTTTAATGAACGCCACCCTGATTTGCCGCCAATGAACAAGTCAAAATTCAAGGGGATTGAAACGAACTTTTTGCGTTTTGGCAAGGTTAAAGTTACAAAAAATGTTCCGAAACCAGTTACAAATGCCGAGGATAGCGTAATAAACACATTAGCTTATTTCCACGCAAACCCGCAAAGTTCAATACCGTCTGCAGAAAACGATTTGGGAATTTCTTCTTCATCTGTCCAAAGAATCTTGAGCGAACATCATATGCACCCTTATTCCTTCCAAAACGTGCAAGCCTTGAGACCTGGTGATGACGTCCGACGAGTAGAATTTTGCGAATTCATGTTTTTGAAAATTCAAGAGGACCCTCAATTCCTTTCAAAAATATTTTGGACCGATGAAGCGAAATTTTCTAGAGAGGGAATAACAAATAAAAGAAACGAAAATTTCTGCGCAGCAGAAAATCTGCACGCTTTACGCGAAACGCGTTCTCAAGAGAGATTTAGCTTCAATGTGTTCAAATAAAGTATAGTATTAAATGATCGGGTGCGGTACTGTATTTATGAAAACAATTTAAACAGTGATAAGTATTTGGAAATTCTACGAGGAACGGTTTCCGAATTTATAGAAGAAATTCCTATTGGTGAGCTGCAAAATTATTAAGGTCAATTAGATGAAGCACCAGCACATAATTCCGCTGCAGTTTATCTCCAATTATCTCGAATTTTTGAAGATCGCTGGATTGGTCCCAATGGCCCTTGGAGATGGCCCCCGCGATCGCCTGATTTAACACCCCTAGACTTTTATTTATGGGGATTTATCAAAGGTAAATTCTATGCTTCCCAGTAAATAACCAACAAGATTTACTGGACAGGATACGAACAGCTTTTGCCGAATTAGAAAACGAACAAATTCAACGGGCCACAGCAACTGTACCAAGAAGGATTGAAACGTGTCTTCAAATGAACGGACAGCATATAGAACATTTGTTATAATTCAATTTTATTATTTTATTTATTTATTGTTGATTGTTAGATTGCTATAATTTTTAAGTTCACTAAAACAAGTTTAGAACAGTCTCGAACTTAGTAGATATGGTTAAAAATAATGTAAACAATTTGTTACATTTTTTATAACTTTAACTTTTCCGAAACGAAAAAATTTCGTTTCAATCCACTTCAATTTTCTCTTGTTCATTGGCGGTTAGTGAGGATGTTGTTCATTAAAAACATTGCACGTTCTCTCCAATATTTTGTAACATTCTCCGCGAATAAAAAATAAATTGAGAATATCAGCTTTTGAGTGTTACTTTATTTTAATTTAAAAGTTTCAAATCAGCTATCATGTTGAATAGAAAAGCACAACAATTGTTTTTCCATGGCTTACTACGGGGAGGTGTAAGCATTTAGCAAATACATATGATAGTTTAGTAAAAACCTGATTATTTCGAAAATGGTTACGAATAGGTATAGGGAACCTTAATACAGTTCGATAGAAAACTAAATTCTACATTTGATAGTGCATAAAGTTATAGGGTGTCCCATTTAAAAAAACGGACTTTAGCGGCTTTGAATATGTGAATGTTTGCCGCTGAATTTAGGACACCCTGTATAAAAATAGACAAATTCAATAAAAAAAATAGAAACCTAAGATTATTTACCGATCGTCTGCAAAATATGAAGATTATATCTTCAAAACTAACAAAAATATGAGATTTTAAAATTTCGTACCCCGAAGGCTCGTTTTTGGTTCAAGGTCAAGTATCTTAAGAACGCTTAAACCTAGGTGGAGGACATGCTACATAAAATAGCATTAAAATTCTCCGTAGAATCCAAAAATATCATAAAATACAGGGTGTTCCATTTAAAATAAGCAAGTTGATACCAACTTCCGGTTACTTCCGGTTAAACCGGAAGTGACAGGAAGTTGAAAATATTTCAAAAAAGAAGTACCCCTTGACCTTACCTTAATCCCAAAATTTGAAATTTGTATCTAAATGGCATCATCAAAAACTTTTAACGAACGGGTTGCGTGAATAACCCTGTATTTAAGGAATAAATAAAATATTCTTTTTTACTATTACTATTTTTTTATATTTTATTACATATGTAAAAGGCAAAGCCCCGGGTTATGGGTTGCATTTCGCATAAAGTCTGCAATACTATTGAAGATAGATATACAATGTGTTTAATAAAAGTTAATAAAAATGTTTTATGCGCTACAAGAATAAATAAAAATAAAAAACTTAAATCAGATAACTAAACTCGTTTTGTTGGACTTGCATTAACTTTACTACATTACTTTCAACTGTAAACTGAATGCTAACTATTGGGATCTTCTTCGTGGTGTCATTCAAATTGTAATTAGTGGAACGGAAGTCGTAAAAAGTAAGCGTACCCTTCCCAAACAATAACTCTAAATCTAGGGGCTTATATATTAGTCGTGTGCGGTGATGCTTGAAGTTTCCGCCCCCTTGGCTACCTGAACCGCGATGTTCTAGGAGGTTATTTTGAGCTAAAATTCGTTACTGAATGTTAAATGGCATATCAAAATAACTTTTCCTGCTTTTAACTAGTTACAATTACGATTTATATGACTGTATGTCGTGTAAACATGATTGAAAGAAAAAATGGACAGACCGACTTCAATTTTGCCATTGAAAGAGAGAAACTTAGAGTCTCTTCAGACTGCAGAACATTCCGAAAATGCTGGGGAAAATAAATTATTCGACATTATGCCCGGGATCGTCTTTTATTCGCAGCCGAGTTTATCTCCGGGGTATTTAGTGCCTTCCCGAAATTAGATCTCAGCGTAAATAAAAAAGACGATTTATTTCGCGAGATTTATTTACGTCCCCACCTCCCTCTGCTTGTGGAAACCTAATTTTTAGACGACTTAATTGAAAAATATTCGCAACACTGTGAACAGAAAATTTATTTAATAATAAAGTTCGCTCGTTTTAAAAAACATTGTTTAAGAACTAGTAAAAATTTGTCTTAAGTAAAATCATGGTTCTTGAGATTATACCGTGTGAAATCACACTGTGGAGTGACCAGATCTCGTGCAGTATACATCCTGAAGATGATTCGTGCAACCGAAAGCGAAACGTCGGACAGTAATATAATAGTAGAATCCAGGTGGGATCTCATGGAGAAAAAGATTGACGATATCCACAATCTCTCGAGGGAGTTTTCCGCTTACAAGCCAGATATGTTATTAAAGTCTCTAAGGGATATGGAACAGAATATTTTCAATATTTCCCAAATCCTCTTCAACAATACCGAAGAAGCGATAAAAATCCAAGTACAGGACTCCTCTTCAATTAAATTAAAAGCAGGTATTGCTAACATTAAGAGCAACCTAACTTGTGTAACTGACTTGGTAAAGGAGTTATACTCCAAATATGAAAACCAACATAAGTGTAAGCATATCAAAAATACATACCCTACCACCACATCCTTGCCTACACCAACTATGGAAACTACCTGCTCCACCGCCTCTACACAAACTGAGGTAACACCTACGGATATTCCCAGTACTACTGAAGGCTCCAGCAAGTTGGCTTGTGATAATACACAACGGTGGCACATACAAATACAAGCACCAGGCTGTTTTTGGCTTCTGAAGGCATTCCTATATATTATAGAACCCTACATAAGATATATTTCGATTTTCATGCTGCTTACGGATTTAACGCAGCAGAAGTGGAAGCGGATCTTGCAGCCTATGGATCCTATATATCTTCGGAGAAAACGATCCATCTTCAGAGGACCAGAGAATGCCATAAAAACTATTTTACCAGCAATTCTCCCAAAAAAAATTTTTAGAAAACACGACGTGTCCTGAGGAACTAGATTCCTCAAAACTTCCTGTTGTTACTAGTCTTAATATAGTTCTAATTAATATTGCTTCTCTAAGAAATAAAACTGACGAGTTGCACCTATTTCTGGAAGAATTGGAGTTCCCCAACTTGTTGCAATTACTGAGCACTGGCTGAATCTAAACGAACCCTTTTATATTGAGAGGTATACCACAATAGCTAGATATGACAGAAAAAACTCAGCTCATGGGGGAACACTGATTCTATCCCTAAATGGAGATTTCATGTTGGTATCTAAATATGATCATTTGTTAGCGGATAGCTCTTTTGAATTCTCTATTATGTAATTTGTATTTATAGATCACCAAACTCTGATGTACAATCATTTTTAAATAGCCTGGTAAATTTGCTAGACAGTCTACCGATTAAAGGTAAAAAAATTCTATGCGGGGACTTTAATATTGACTATGCTACTATTTGTGCCATCCAAAAATATCGAATTTCTATATTCGACTCTTTCGGTCTTTCAATGCATGTATCCTCGCCAACTAGAATTTCAAAAAACTCTTCTTCTATCATCGATTACATGGCGTCTGATTTTTCTCCATCAGAGGTGCAATCACAGGTC